>JAWNMV010000791.1:0-78160 GCA_035043635.1 Drosophila rellima
TTTACTCTCGTCGCGGTTCTACCAGACTGAGTGATACTAGGTAGCATACGTATACTCTCGTCGTGGTTTCTACCAGGCTGAGTGGTGTTAGACAAGGTAGACATTCCTTTCCTTTCTTTTCTCTGACGAATCTTGCAACGCGGTCATGAGTTGCTTTGCGACCCATTAGGACCGTCTTTCTCACTATTAGTAGTTCCAGTAACTTTCAAGAAATTTTATGTAAGTGACCCTGGCTGGACTGAGACATACCCCAGCCAAGAGAAAACATCCTTACAGATAGCGCCAGAACGCTGGTAGCTAATTTTTTTTACAAATTTTAAGAAAATTCCATAATTTATGGCTTAAAGCCCCATCCGTGCCAAAATCGTTAGGGAAAGAGACAAGCAATGCCGAAAGGCACATAGTCGCATACACATCGAGGGTAATCATCTAGGTAGAACACTGAACATAGACATAGCATAGGCATCGATGCACAGACTACAAAAGCCACTACAGGAGAACGAGGGTCGCTTGCACTAGCCGCACACTCGACATAATGGGTGTACATTAGATCGCCTTCCGCCGCAAAAGCGAGCTACAAGCAATCCTGAAGGAATTGGGTCAGGAGATAGAAGGCACCGTCGAGGAGCTGAGAAGCCGGTTATCTAGCTTCGCGAGTCAGCCGGAATTGCCGAAAGCCGTCGTCCAACGACTTGCGGATCTGGAAACGACGCTGGGTTGTGCATCAACGCCAGATCCCAAGACCCGTTCCAGAACCACTATCCCTGTTCAGGGCGAGAATCAGCCAGGCGTGAACCAGCCGGGTGCAACCAACTTTGAGGCAACAGGACAAATGACATCCCATACGCTCACCGGCGACACCCACATAAAATTGTCAAGTTCCCCCTCGGATTGTAGCAACACCGGCGGAACCAGAACCCACGATAGTGGTTCAGATGGCTCCGGTCCGCAGAACGAACGCTTTTTACAACTCGATCTCGCGGACCGGTTGCGGAAGTGGGGCGTATTCTTCAGCGGAGAATCCGCTGACCCGTTGCGATTCATCGAGCATCTGGAGGATATGGTGGCGATATATCACTTGGATATACAACAACAACAACAGGACAGGCTGCCGATTGGTTTCGAGTCAGCGGGTTGCATGGAGCCACCTGAGAAGAATTCAAAAGGGAATTCCTCGACTTTTTCCTGCCGCCGAGGTGTTTTCAACGACTCGAGGATGAGATCCGGGCCAGGACACAGCGAGTAGGAGAACCCTTCACGACCTATCTGATGCGCCGGGCTGCTTATAGCATGGATCAGGAGCTGGATAGGTTATACGACAGCCTAATTCCGGAGTATCATCTGTTCACGAGGCGACACGAATTCACCACCCTGGCACAGCTAACGAGACTGATCACCATCTACGAGGATACAAGGAACGAACCGGATCCCGTCCCGAACCTAAGGTGTTTCAGCCGGCACTCGCTGGACTATCGACTGGCACCAGGACAGACCACCAAACCGCGGAACAAACGAGGGAACAAAAAAGTTTTTCATACTAAAGCTTGATTTTCGACTGATTGTTCCTATGACAGCTATATGATATAGTTAACCGATTTCAACCAAACTCGGTGAGAATGTATGAGATCACCCCAGAAGCGTATTCTGTTGAATTGGTTGAGATAAATAAATAAACAAAAAAGTTTTTCATACTAAAGCTTGATTTTCAACTGATTGTTCCTATGGCAGCTATATGATATAGACAACCGATTTCAACCAAACTTGGTCAGAATGTAAAGGATCATCCTATATGCATATCTGCTCAGTTTGGTCGGGATATTTTAAACAATAAAAAAGATTTTCATACAAAAACTTGATTTTGGACTGATCGTTCCTATGGCAGCTATATGATATAGTAGTTCGATTTAAACCAAATTTGGTCAGAACGTATAGGACCATCCCAAATGCATATTCTGTAAGACTGGTTGAAATATCTCAAACGAATCGCGATACACAATCTGAAGAAAATTAAAAATTAATTTAAAAAAAAACTATTTTTTTTTTAATTTTTGGGTAGTAATTTTAAAATATAAAAACTTTAAAATAAAAACATTAAAGCTCAGCACCATTTTCAAACATTAATTCTATAGGTTGAAGACTGTGACGCCCTATAAATTGCGCGCACAAAAAAACAGCGCAACGCGAGCAATGCAACAGGCATCGGCTACAGATTTGTAAGCAGCGGCACTAGAAAAGGAAAACAAATATCAAAGGAGAGCAGCCGCGACAGCCACAAAGCGTAGGCAGAAACACACGCAGAAATAGTCCAACGCGGCAGCAACGGTGGTAAAGCAGGGACAGCAAAACTATTGCGTAGTTATTGAAGAGAGAGGGAGAGCAGCCAGCAGAGAGAGGAACTACGGCGCCGAAATAAGTCAGCGACGCAAAAAGGTCACGAGCTCACGCACACACCTACAAGAGAGTAACAGCGCATCGAAAATGGGTCAACGCAGCTGAGCAGCACAGCAACGAGAGAGAATGATTGCGTGCGATCGAGGGAGAACGCTGCCGCTGCAGCATGCGTGCAAAAGGGCCGACCTATGACAAACTTCGACGTCACTGGAATGAGCATCGGCTGCGACGTCGGCAGAGAAATTGCCGAATTAGAGGCTTGGCGTGTAATTAATTTTGTCGCCGGCATTAGTCTTCGAGGATCGCAAAAACCAGGCGGAGGTAGACAGTGTGAACAAACTAAAATGAGAAGCAAAGTTACCCACGACCCGGAACATTTTTGAACAACGAGGTGAGCAGTGTGACAACGGAAAACAGAGTGCGGTATAGGCAACTAGCTTAGAAAATTAGTGGCTACTTTGTGAATTGCACATTTTCTACAGTAATTAACACCGAGACATAACAATAAATAAATGTTACTAAGTGGCCATTGAATTCGGCAAAACACGTGCAACTGTTTTCTTCTTTCAATCGTTTGTGCTTTTCTCTGACCAATAAAAGTACATAAAACTAGGTAACAGAAACACACTCTCGTCGCGGTTTCTACCAGGCTGAGTGATACTAGGTAACATAGGTTTACTCTCGTCGCGGTTCTACCAGACTGAGTGATACTAGGTAGCATACTTATACTCTCGTCGTGGTTTCTACCATGCTGAGTGGTGCACTAGCCGCACACTCGACATAATGGGTGTACATTAGATCGCCTTCCGCCGCAAAAGCGAGCTACAAGTAATCCTGAAGGAATTGGGTCAGGAGACAGAAGGCACCGTCGAGGAGCTGAGAAGCCGGTTATCTAGCTTCGCGAGTCAGCTGGAATTGCCGTCGTCCAACGACTTGCGGATCTGGAAACGACGCTGGGTTGTGCATCAACGCCAGATCCCAAGACCCGTTCCAGAACCACTATCCCTGTTCAGGGCGAGAATCAGCCAGGCGTGAACCAGCCGGGTGCAACCAACTTTGAGGCAACAGGACAAATGACATCCCATACGCTCACCGGCGACACCCACATAAAATTGTCAAGTTCCCCCTCGGATTGTAGCAACACCGGCGGAACCAGAACCCACGATAGTGGTTCAGATGGCTCCGGTCCGCAGAACGAACGCTTTTTACAACTCGATCTCGCGGACCGGTTGCGGAAGTGGGGCGTATTCTTCAGCGGAGAATCCGCTGACCCGTTGCGATTCATCGAGCATCTAGAGGATATGGTGGCGATATATCACTTGGATATACAACAACAACAACAGGACAGGCTGCCGATTGGTTTCGAGTCAGCGGGTTGCATGGAGCCACCTGAGAAGAATTCAAAAGGGAATTCCTCGACTTTTTCCTGCCGCCGAGGTGTTTTCAACGACTCGAGGATGAGATCCGGGCCAGGACACAGCGAGTAGGAGAACCCTTCACGACCTATCTGATGCGCCGGGCTGCTTATAGCATGGATCAGGAGCTGGATAGGTTATACGACAGCCTAATTCCGGAGTATCATCTGTTCACTAGGCGACACGAATTCACCACCCTGGCACAGCTAACGAGACTGATCACCATCTACGAGGATACAAGGAACGAACCGGATCCCGTCCCGAACCTAAGGTGTTCCAGCCGGCACTCGCTGGACTATCGACTGGCACCAGGACAGACCACCAAACCGCGGAACAAACGAGGGAACAAAAAAGTTTTTCATACTAAAGCTTGATTTTCGACTGATTGTTCCTATGACAGCTATATGATATAGTTAACCGATTTCAACCAAACTCGGTGAGAATGTATGAGATCACCCCAGAAGCGTTTTTTTTTTGAATTGGTTGAGATAAATAAATAAACAAAAAAGTTTTTCATATTAAAGCTTGATTTTCAACTGATTGTTCCTATGGCAGCTATATGATATAGAAAACCGATTTCAACCAAACTTGGTCAGAATGTATAGGATCATCCTATATGCATATCTGCTCAGTTTGGTCGGGATATTTTAAACAATAAAAAAGATTTTCATACAAAAACTTGATTTTGGACTGATCGTTCCTATGGCAGCTATATGATATAGTAGTCCGATTTAAACCAAATTTGGTCAGAACGTATAGGACCATCCCAAATGCATATTCTGTAAGACTGGTTGAAATATCTCAAACGAATCGCGATACACAATCTGAAGAAAATTAAAAATTAATTTAAAAAAAAACTATTTTTTTTTTAATTTTTGGGTAGTAATTTTAAAATATAAAAACTTTAAAATAAAAACATTAAAATAAAAAATTCTTTCAAAATATTTTTTTTAACTATCATAAAATTAATTTTTTTAAAAAATTTTGACTTTGGTAGCCTATAGGTTAGCTTCTAGAAAGCTCAGCACCATTTTCAAACATTAATTCTATAGGTTGAAGACTGTGACGCCCTATAAATTGCGCGCACAAAAAAACAGCGCAACGCGAGCAATGCAACAGGTATCGGCTACAGATTTGTAAGCAGCGGCGCTAGAAAAGGAAAACAAATATCAAAGGAGAGCAGCCGCGACAGCCACAAAGCGTAGGCAGAAACACACGCAGAAATAGTCCAACGCGGCAGCAACGGTGGTAAAGCAGGGACAGCAAAACTATTGCGTAGTTATTGAAGAGAGAGGGAGAGCAGCCAGCAGAAAGAGGAACTACGGCGCCGAAATAAGTCAGCGACGCAAAAAGGTCACGAGCTCACGCACACACCTACAAGAGAGTAACAGCGCATCGAAAATGGGTCAACGCAGCTGAGCAGCACAGCAACGAGAGAGAATGATTGCGTGCGATCGAGGGAGAACGCTGCCGCTGCAGCATGCGTGCAAAAGGGCCGACCTATGACAAACTTCGACGTCACTGGAATGAGCATCGGCTGCGACGTCGGCAGAGAAATTGCCGAATTAGAGGCTTGGCGTGTAATTAATTTTGTCGCCGGCATTAGTCTTCGAGGATCGCAAAAACCAGGCGGAGGTAGACAGTGTGAACAAACTAAAATGAGAAGCAAAGTTACCCACGACCCGGAACATTTTTGAACAACGAGGTGAGCAGTGTGACAACGGAAAACAGAGTGCGGTATAGGCAACTAGCTTAGAAAATTAGTGGCTACTTTGTGAATTGCACATTTTCTACAGTAATTAACACCGAGACATAACAATAAATAAATGTTACTAAGTGGCCATTGAATTCGGCAAAACACGTGCAACTGTTTTCTTCTTTCAATCGTTTGTGCTTTTCTCTGACCAATAAAAGTACATAAAACTAGGTAACAGAAACACACTCTCGTCGCGGTTTCTACCAGGCTGAGTGATACTAGGTAACATAGGTTTACTCTCGTCGCGGTTCTACCAGACTGAGTGATACTAGGTAGCATACTTATACTCTCGTCGTGGTTTCTACCATGCTGAGTGGTGCACTAGCCGCACACTCGACATAATGGGTGTACATTAGATCGCCTTCCGCCGCAAAAGCGAGCTACAAGTAATCCTGAAGGAATTGGGTCAGGAGACAGAAGGCACCGTCGAGGAGCTGAGAAGCCGGTTATCTAGCTTCGCGAGTCAGCTGGAATTGCCGTCGTCCAACGACTTGCGGATCTGGAAACGACGCTGGGTTGTGCATCAACGCCAGATCCCAAGACCCGTTCCAGAACCACTATCCCTGTTCAGGGCGAGAATCAGCCAGGCGTGAACCAGCCGGGTGCAACCAACTTTGAGGCAACAGGACAAATGACATCCCATACGCTCACCGGCGACACCCACATAAAATTGTCAAGTTCCCCCTCGGATTGTAGCAACACCGGCGGAACCAGAACCCACGATAGTGGTTCAGATGGCTCCGGTCCGCAGAACGAACGCTTTTTACAACTCGATCTCGCGGACCGGTTGCGGAAGTGGGGCGTATTCTTCAGCGGAGAATCCACTGACCCGTTGCGATTCATCGAGCATCTGGAGGATATGGTGGCGATATATCACTTGGATATACAACAACAACAACAGGACAGGCTGCCGATTGGTTTTGAGTCAGCGGGTTACATGGAGCCACCTGGGAAGAATTCAAAAGGGAATTCCTCGACTTTTCCTGCCGCCGAGGTATTTTCAACGACTCGAGGATGACATCCGGGCCAGGAACCAGCGAGTAGGAGAACCCTTCACGACCTATCTGCTCAGCCTCCGCGTCATGATGCGCCGGGCTGCTTATAGCATGGATCAGGGGCTGGATAGGTTATACGACAGCCTAATTCCGGAGTATCATCTGGCACCAGGACAGACCACCAAACTGCGGAACAAACGAGGGAACCCATGTGGTCGTGCGAAGAGTATGCCGCAACTGTGCACAGGTGGGTCACTTTAGCCGTGAGTGCCAAAATCCACGCATCCTTTTCTGCTGGAATTGTGGTCGTCGCGGGACTCGCACCGTGGTTTGCTGCGTGCCAGGACTTCGGCCCGGGGAACGGATGGAAACAGCGCCATCCGCCTCCCGCCAGTTGAGGCAATACTACGCTATGAAGACGGTCGTATTGTAGCCAGTATCCAAATCGAGGATAAATCCTTGGCGGCTACGATGGACACCGGGGCGACCCGGAGCTTCATAAGCGAGGCCGTGGCTCGGGAACTGGAACGAGGATCAACCTAGCCGATGGCACGAGGCGTGAGGTGACGCGGGCACTAGTAGTGCGCATCTACTGGGGACAACGACACGCAACTATGACCCTGTTGGTTTTGCCAACCATCTCGGATGACATCTTCCTCGGCATGGATTTCCTCTGCGAAATGGAAGGACGGATTGAGTGTGGCCAGGCCCAGCTACAGTTGGGGCCCATTTCAGCCGGGATTCCTTCCATTGGCGTCACCAGCATTCGACCCTCGTCACACCAGGCAGATCAACAAGCCATGGGGGTACCCATGTGTACCCCGAATAGATCTGGGCTACTCGCGACCTGTGCATCAGCAATACGCAGCAATCCGTTTCGTAGAACACGAGACCCGACCCAGTCGACTGAGGAGCCGGCAACTACCCAAGTGCCTAGACGAAGGAATCGCACCCAGCGCCCAGATCCCAGTCCCCAGAATCGGTTGTGCCTATTCTGGCGGTTACAGAATCTCCGGGTATCTCTAAGGAAACGTGGGTGAGCCAGTTTTTGCAGGAGGAGTTGGAAAAATTGATGGCCTCACCGGCGTGTCTACCATTGCCGGGCACATCATCGTTTTAAGTGACATTGGGCCCATTAAACAACGCTACTATCCCCAGAATCTCGCCATTCAAAAGATCATCAATGACCATGTGGCTGAGCTTTTGAAGGATGACCGGAAGCCCAATCGACTTGGTTGGAAAGAAGACGGGTGACGTACGCATGTGTGTGGACTACCGACAACTAAACGCTCGGTCCGTACCCGACGCTTACCCCTTGCCGCGCATCAACCACATTCTGGAGAATCTCAGGAACGCAAAGCACATTTCAACGCTGGATCTCAAGAGCGGATATTGGCAAATACCGATGGCCGAAGGCAGCAGGGAATTCACGGCGTTTACGGTCCCAGGTCGGGGACTGTACCATTGAAAAGTAATGCCGTTTGGACTGCACTCAGCTCCGGCCACGTTCCAGCGGGCATTGGACGGTGTCATCGGTCCGGACATGGAGCCTCACGCTTTCGCGTATCTCGACGACATCATCATCATAGCTTCACTGGAGGAGCACGCCGTCAACCTAAAAGAAGTCCTCAGGCGACTTCGAGAGGCAAACCTACTGCTCAACAAAGATAAGTGCAGTTTTTTTTTTCCAGAAAAGCCTTGTTTATTTGGGACATGTCGTCAGTGAAGCAGGTGTTCACACAGACCCCGAGAAAGTCAACGCCATCAAGGAACTGGCACCCCACCAATGTCAAGGAGCTGCGACGGTGTCTGGGCATCGCCTTTTGGTACCGAAGATTTGTACCAAATTTCACCAGCAGTGTCCAACCTATCTCTAAGTTGCTGCGAAAGGGCCAGAAGTGGACATGGGATACGAGCCAAAAACAAGCCTTCGAGGAACTAAAGAGACGACTTACAGAGGCACCGGTGCTATCTTGCCCTGATTTTAACTAGAGTTTCTTCCTGCAAACAGATGCCAGCGACTACGGCCTAGGCGCTGTACTAACTCAACGGATCGAAGGAATCGAAAGAGTAATCGCGCATGTCAGTCGACGACTTTCCCCTGCCGAGGAGAATTACTCGACTACAGAGAAGGAGTGTCTTGCCATCGTATGGGCCGTCCGCAAACTCCGTTGCTACCTCGAAGGATACCATTTCGAGGTTGTCACGGATCACCTCGCATTAAAATGGCTCAACTCCATCCAGTCGATTTATCGGACTGGCCGTATCTTTCGCTGGGCATTGGAACTTCAGCAGTGTCGATTTGATGTGCGATATCGCCGAAGGAACCAGAACATTGTTGCCGATGCTCTTTCACGCCAGCGCTTGGAAACGCTGCAGAAAACATCCCAAGAACCATTAAAATGCCCATTGATGTAACGGATGCTCCGAGAGGTACAGGAGGAGCCGGAAAAGTGCCCGGAATACGTGCGTGAGAATGATCAACTATATCGGCGATCCGGCCAGCGGCCCGACGACGAAGACTACATACCCTGGAAGCTGTGCGTCCCAAAGGAGCACCGGGCACGGGTCCTCACGGAGTGTCATGATCAACCGACGGCCGGACATCAAGGGATCCGGAAGACCATCAACCGGGTGACACAGCGGTATTACTGGCCGGGCCTTTTCCGAGACGTAGCGAGGTATGTGCGGGGTTGCGGGACCTGCCAGAAGCATAAAGCAAGCCAGCTTAAACCTCTGGGAGAGATGCACACAAGAATAGTGGAGGATCCGTTCGAAACGCTTTACGCCGACTTCGTAGGCCCACTCCCACGCTTCAAATTGGGAAACACCACTCTATTGGTCTTCTTTGACCATTTTAGCAAGTAGGGTGAATTTGTCCCACTTCGCAAGGCAACCACGGCGCGGCTGGAACGCTCCTTCAGGGAACGAATCCTGGCACTATTCGGCGTGCCCAAAACGTTTGTCTGCGACAATGGCAGTCAGTTCACCAGTCGAGCTTTCAAGACGTTTTGACAACAACTCGATATGACTCTCCAACACACCGCACCGTACTCCCCGCAGCAGAATCCACCCGAGCGAGCCAAGAGGACAGTGAAGACTATGATCGCGCAATATTTAGATGGAGATCAGAGCCACTGGGATGCTATACAACCGGAGATCAGTCTGGCTATCAACTCTAGCCCATCCGACAGCAGCGGATTCAGCCCCGCATACTTGGTACAAGGACGAGAGCCACGACTGCCGCGACTACCACGAGGTGACCCCTAGCCTAGGAACTGAAGTCCTTACACCATACGATAAGGCGCAACATCTTCGCAACATCTTTAAGGTGGCAAAGGACAATATGCAACAGGCGACCACCGAGCAAATTCGGCACTACAACCTGTGGCGCAGGGAGTGGAAACCCGCCTTGGACGACTTGGTGCTCCTGTGTCAACATCACCTCTCGAAGGCCGTCGAGGGATTTCCAGCCAAAGTCGCGGTATGACGGGCCGTACAAAGTCGTGAAGTTCGTGTCGCCTAATATTGTAGTATGTTCACATATCGAATGCTCACTGTACTCAGTGGTATGCATAAATATTATTACAAATACATTGTAGCACTTTGCCACAACATTCATATATACAAATCCAAGTCCCAAGCATTTTCGGTAATATGACCGCTCTTGAATGCAATGGGACTGGACAGTGCTGAATCGGCATATTTGACATAATTACAATCACTAAAAAGTGACATCATTTTACAATCTTGAACTGGATTAACAACAACAACAACAGCAATTGGAAAAAGAAACAAATGAAAAAACTGAGTGAGTAGAGAGGAAGTTATGGCAAACCGTGGGGGAGTGCAAAAGAAAATTAAGAAAAGAATAGCGCACATAAAGGGGCTGCTATTTACAACTCAAACTCCACCCCCCTGCCAACTGCCCAAAAATTACAAGAAGAGCTTGACTTTCTTAAGTCAAGCCTTAAACAAAGAAAGCCAATAACTCCAGCTCACTCAGAAATCAAGAAAATTAAATCCGAATCGAATAAAACAACAACCTCCTCTCCCCAAGGAACTACCAAGAAAACAAAAAGAGTGCCCGAGAGATTGCCCAGGGCCATTGGAAAGCGCATTTTGTCAAGCTACATGCGCGAGGAAACCTGTGCGATGACCGGCACCGGTACCGCCTGAGCTCATAGGCCCAGGACAACAGCAGCTGAGTCAACAAGCGTGAAGGGCAGACCGCCTTTTACGCCTACGAAGGAGCATCAGCGAGCCAACCGGCGAAGAAGGAAGACACACAGAAGAAAAATATAAAGCAACAAAAATTTAACCTTAATTTTAAATTATATGTATAAGAAAATATTGTAAAATTGAGCGGAACCTTATCTGCCCAATAGCAGTATAGCCCGTAAAGCTATACGAACAAATAGGTAGAATACGGTAACACACATTAAAAAAAAAAATTGTAAATTATATATATAAGAAAAATATTGTAAAATTGAGCGGAATCTTATTTGCCCAATAGCAGTAAAGCCCGTAAAGCTGTACGAACAAATAGGTAGAATACTGTAAGACACATCTCAAAAAAAAAATTGTATATAGAATGAGTCTATTCTAACTCTTAACTCACTCAATTTTCCTTTTTTTTTTTTTTTAAATTGTTATTTGAAAACATATGGACAATAATAGTATAAGTAAATTTGATGATATATATAATACACCCACAATGGTGTTAATCGATACCAAAACAGTGGACTCAACTGCTAATGTCATTAATAAAATCAAATCAGCTAATATTGATTTAAAATTGACAAATATAATGTTATTGATAATTGTTATAATTTTGTGCGCGTATATTCTTTTCAAAGCATATCTCTTACACAATAAGTGTGTAACAAAGAGGGCCTTAAGCCAAGCTAACGATCTGGATAAGATCTAATTTAATAAACGCACAAACAATTGTCATAAAAATATATTTTAAATGATTATCTAAGAGAAATTTTTGACTATGAAATAAAAATAAATAAAAATAAATTAAAGAAACTTTTGATAAGTCTTACTAATGTGCAAGCCAGAATAGGGTAATACAGAAAGACACGATGAATAAACATGCAAAGATTCTTGTCGATTCCTTTAACGAGGCAAGAATATTAGTGCATGAAAATAGGGAAATAATAAATAAAACGAACTGGTCAAAAATATCAAAATTAATGATCAAGTTACGTTCGAATTTAATAGCCGTCAAAGAAAGGTATCATTTAGATATATTTATACCAACAATCCTAAATACCCCTTTGACAATAGATCCTAGGGAAGAGCAGAAATCAATAGACAATGCAGAAATAGACTTAGCGGAAGATGAAGATTGCGAATCAAGCGAGGGAACTGATATAAAAGAAAAAGATCTAAACGATCTGACAATTCCTGCGCTAATAACATTACCGGAACACGATGAAGAAATAGAACAGGAAGAAGAATTATATTCAAACACTAGTATAACTGACATAAAAGAAAACATAATGACAGACACAAGTGCCCAACGGGCATACATAAAAGACATTTCAAATGCCATTCCAGAATTTAATGGACAAAAATTACATCTTCCAAGATTTGTAACAGCTTTGAAGTTAGTAAATTAGACAAAAGGCACATTCGAAGAGATTTATGTTCCAATTATATACAGTTTTGGCAACAACTCCATAATTCTGAAAGCAAGATCACAAGTTGTCCGAAAAATTGAAGTAACCTCAGTAGAAGACAGTGTATTGATTCCGAACCAGGAAATTCAGAATGGTATTTACATAGCAAATACCATAGCAACATCCCAAAATGCATTCATAAGATTACTAAATACAACAAATACAGATCAATTAGTCAGTATAAATAACTTAAAATATGAACCACTTTCAAACTACGATGTAGGTAAAACAAATTTAGAAAACAGAGAAAAATATGTATTAGCCCAACTTTCAAAAAATTTCCCTCCACAATTTCATAAACAACTAACAACATTATGCACACAATATAGCGATGTATTCGGACTAGAAACCGAATCAATAACTACGAATAATTTTTATAAACAAAAGCTGAGATTGAAGGATGATGAACCGATATACATAAAAAATTATTGAAGTCCTCATAGTCAAAAAGATGAAATTCAGGAACAAGTCCAAAAACTAATTAATGACAAAATAGTCGAACCATCTGTATCCGCTTATAATAGCCCACATATATTAGTACCAAAAAAGTTACTTCCAAATTCCGAAAAGAAAAAATGGCGATTAGTAATTGACTATCGTCAGATTAATAAAAAACTGTTGTCTGATAAATTTCCACTCCCTAGAATTGATGATATTTTAGATCAACTAGGTAGAGCAAAATACTTTTCATGCCTTGATTTAATGTCAGGTTTTCATCAAATTTAACTCGAAGAAAGTTCACGAGATATTACGTCTTTTTCAACAAGCAATGGTTCATATCGCTTCACGCGATTACCATTCGGCTTAAAAATAGCGCCAAATTCATTTCAGAGAATGATGACTTTAGCTTTCTCTGGACTTGAACCTTCGCAAGCATTCCTTTATATGGATGACTTAATAGTCATTGGTTGTTCCGAAAAACATATGCTCAAAAACTTAACTGATGTTTTAAGGAATGTAAGCAACATAATCTAAAGTTACATCCCGAAAAATGAAAATTTTTCATGCATCAAGTCACCTTCCTAGTACATAAATGCACAGGCAAAGGAATCTTGCCCGACGACAAAAAATACGACGTCATTCAAAATTATCCAGTCCCACATGATACGGACAGCGCTAGAAGATTTGTTGCATTTTGTAACTATTACAGACGATTCATAAAAAATTTTGCCGACTATTCTCGTCACATAACAAGATTATGTAAAAAATATGTAAATTTCGGCTGACTGCCAAAACGCCTTCGAACATCTAAAATCGGCACTAATGAACCCAACACTTTTACAATACCCAGATTTATTACAGATGCTACTAAGCAAGCGTGTGGACCAGTCCTAACTCAAAACAAAAACGGACTCCAGCTCCCAGTCGCATACGCATCAAGATCATTTACAAAAGGCGAAAGCAACAAAAGTAAAACAGAACAGGAACTATCAGCTATTCATTGGGCAATAACACATTTCAGGCCATATATTTATGGTAGACACTTCACTGTGAAAACAGATCACAGAGCACTTACCTACCTATTTTCAATGATAAACCCCAGTTCCAAACTTACACGCATGAGACTTGAATTAGAGGAATATTATTTTACAGTAGAGTATCTAAAGGGTAAAGATAATTATGTAGCCGATGCGCTATCAAGAATTACTATCACGGAGTTGGAAAATATTCAAACAAATAATAAAATTCTGAAAGTCACTACCAGAAACCAAAGTAAACAGAAAAACTCCTGCGCAGGAAAAGAACAAGTAGATTTGCATAAGCAAACTCTAAATAAAGCTTCTCAGCCCAACGTATACGAAGTCATTGTAATTGATGAGGTACGAAAAGTAGTGACCTTGCGAATAACGGATTCACTATGCTTACTAAAACATGGGGAAAAAGTTATGGCAAGAATTGACGTTAGCGATATGTACATCAATGAAATTCTCGACTTAGGTCAGTTCTTTCAAAGGCTTGAAAAAGAAGCCGGTATACTTAATATCAGCCAACTCAAAGTGGCACCGAGCGAAAAGATCTTTGACACCGTCTCAATAGAATCTTTTAAAATAATGGGCAATACAATATTACAATCTCTAATAGTAGCGCTACTCAAGCCGGTGACCCCTTTATCAAATAATGAAAAAGAGAAAGAAGTAATACTGTTTACATTTCATGACGATCCAATACAAGGAGGTCATACAGGAATATCTAGAACATTAGCTAAAATAAAAAGGCATTATTATTGGAAAAAATTACAAAAGATATCTTAAAGTATATAAGAAAATGCCCCAAGTGTAAAAAGTCAAAAACGACTAAACACACAAAGACTCCATTGACTATTACTGAAACGCCACAAATGGCTTTCGATAGGGTAATTGTGGACACGATCGGTCCACTACCCAAATCTGAACAAGGAAATGAATATGCAGTAACCTTAATCTGCGATTTAAAAAAATACCTGATAGCAATACCAATTAAAAATAAAAGTGCAAAAACAGTAGCAAAAACTATATTTGAAGATTTTATTCTGAAGTACGGTCCAATAAAGACGTTCATTACGGACATGGGAACAGAATATAAAAATTCAAGAATTGAAGACTTATGCAAAAATCTGAATATCAAAAATATAACTTCTACCGCACATCATCACCAGACTGTGGGTACCGTGGAACGAAGCCATAGAACACTTAACGAGTTCATCCGTTCATACATATCAGTCGACAAAACAGATTGGGATGTATGGCTACAATACTTCGTATATTGCTTTAACGCAACACCCTCTATGGCACATGACTATTGCCCATATGAGTTAGTATTTGGTAAAATTTTCAAATATACTGGACCCTATAAGGTAGAAAGTATAGAAGAAAATGACAATATAATAATTTCAAATAATAAAAATAAGAAACAAACAGTACATAAAGATAGGTTAAAAATTCCATAATTACTTTACTTCTCTTATAAATATTTCAAGTATGGCCATACATAGAATAAGAACCACGCTAGTGACGAAAGCATCACGAAGGGTGCGAAAGGCGACTAGCAATATATACAGGAAGAATGGAAAATTTGCTATAATTGTCCGATCAAGTCGAGTTATATATCCATCGAAAGGTATAGCTCTAACTAACAAAAGTGCATAAGAAGTTTGGCATCATTCTTACCTAATATAAATAACTTTTTTGCGCAGTGCCGAATGCCAAACTTTTTTTTTAAGAATAATTTACATATTCAATTTGATATCGTTCGTCACAAAATTGGATATCAGAAATTTTGGGGCATGGAAATGTTTTCGTCACTAGAATTTTACCTCGTAAAGAGGTATTTTTTAGAAGATATCAGACGATTTTGAATTTGCCTGTATCAAGCCGAAGTACCATGAAAAACAAGGGGGCTCCGCCCCTGCTCGTTTCGCTCGCCTACCCCCGGCTCGCTACGCTCGCGAGTAGGTGCGGCTACAGTCGAGTGTGCTCGACCTATGACAGCTATATGATATAGTTATCCGATATTAACCAAATTTGATCAGGATATATAGGACCATCCCAAATGCATTTCCAGACAGTTTGGTCGAGATATTTCGAACAGCAAAAAATATTTTCATACTTAAACTTGATTTTGGACTAATTGTTCCTATGGCAGCTATATGATTTAGTAGTCCGATTTCAACCAGGATATTTAGGACCATCCCAAATGAATATCTTGTCAGTTTGGTTGAGATATTTTAAACAACAATAAAGTTGTTCATACTAAAACTTGATTTTGGGCTGATCGTTCCTATGACAGCTATATGATATAGTGGTTCGATTTTAACCAAATTTGATCAGGATGTATAGGACCATCCCAAATGTATATCCGGTCAGTTTCGTCGAGATATTTCAAACAACAAAAAAGTTGTTCATCCTAAAACTTGATTATGGACTGATCGTTCCTATGGCAGCTTTATGATATAGAGGTCCGATCCAAATTTTAAAACAAACTTGACAACCGACGCCCGCTATCCAGGAACTTACATACAAGGTTTTAAGTCTCTAGCTCTTATAGTCTCTGAGATCCTTTGGCTTGAACACACGGACAGACAGACGGACATGGCTCAATCGACTCGGCTATTGATACTGATCAAAAAAATATATATTTTATAGGGTCGGTGATGCTTCCTTCTTCCTGTTACATACATTGCACAAAACCAATATACCCTTTTTTCAATGGGCACAGGGTGTAAAAGTAATTAAGAGAATAAGAACACATTTAGTCAAAATGCGTTCCAGGAAGACCCTACAAGTCCAGCTCATTTGAATAAATTAAATACCGCCTTCTTGCAAAACAAAAACAAACTATCTGGCATCACTGAAGCAAAAGCTGTCAGCTGTGGGTTCTATTGTGCACCGATTGCACTGCTTGCAATTCTTGCAATGCTTGCATTGTTGCTGCTGCCATCATTCAATGCTAAGGAATTATGATAGTCAGGCAATACGTAATATCTTGCCGACACGAATTTTCACAGATATGTGTTATATGTCAAAAAACGCGGAAATAAGCTGACTATAACATATAATAATATCATAGTGATTTTGAGTGTAGATTTTTTTAAAATCGCCAATGAAATTTTAATTCACCTGTAGCTTCTTACCTATAAACTCCAGAAATATTACAGGTATGCCTAAAAGATCTTCAAAATACCTTTTCAACGATATATAGAACATATCTATAGCTTCTATCGTTTGGATACTAGGGTGGATACTAAGTTTTGCAAATCTTAGCGATTTCCCGCTAAACTAGCTTTTTTCTAAAAAGTCGTAGAACAAAAGTTTCTTATTTTATAATTGGGAATAGATTCTCATTCACACATTTTAGCTATTTCAACGCTTTGATACAAACAAACACACAAACAGACAAACAAACAAACAGACAAACTGAATTTTCATCTCATTTTGAGAAGGCCACTAAAAGTTTCAATTTTAATTATCTTTTGAATCACTGACGGATTTTAATGATTGAGGTGTCATTTGGCGCGTATTTTTGATAAGAATCGTAGAAAAGTAAAAAAATGTACCGAAAGGCTCCAACGGTCCCATTTGCAGCAATCATTTAAATTTCGCCCCTTCCACTTTTACCTGATTATCATACGAACCAGGTGAGTTTTCAAAAGTGTTAGTAGGCACTTTTGTTAGATAAAACTATTCCTTTCGATCGGTATATAAGTCGATCTGATCGGACAGCTACAGCAAATTTTCCATTCTTCCTGTATATATTGCTAGTCGCCTTTTGCACCCTTCGTGATGCTTTCGTCACTAGCGCGGACTGCCGTCCGCAGTGATTTCAATTATGGTTCTTATTCTATGTATGGCCATACTTGAAATATTTATAAGAGAAGTAAAGTTATTATGAAATTTTTAACCTATCTTTATGTACTGTTTGTTTCTTATTTTTATTATTTCAAATTATTATATTGTCATTTTCTTCTATACTTTCTACCTTATAGGGTCCAGTATATTTGAAAATTTTACCAAATACTAACTCATATGGGCAATAGTCATGTGCCATAGAGGGTGTTGTGTTAAAGCAATATACGAAGTATTGTAGCCATACATCCCACTGTTTTGTCGACTGATATGTATGAACGGATGAACTCGTTAAGTGTTCTATGGCTTCGTTCCACGGTACCCACAGTCTGGTGATGATGTGCGGTAGAAGTTATATTTTTGATATTCAGATTTTTGCATAAGTCTTCAATTATTGAATTTTTATATTCTGTTCCCATGTCCGTAATGAACGTCTTTATTGGACCGTACTTCAGAATAAAATCTTCAAATATAGCTTTTGCTACTGTTTTTGCACTTTTATTTTTAATCGGTATTGCTATCAGGTATTTTGTTAAATCGCAAATTTAGGTTTGCGCAATAAAGTCCTTATCCTTCTTACCTAACAAAAATAACCTTTTTTGCGCAGTTCCCAATGCCAAACTTTTTTTTTTTAAGAATAAGGTATATATTCAATTTAATATCGTTCGTCACAAAATTGGATATCAGAAATTTTGGGGCATGGAAATGTTTTCGTCACTAGAATTTTACCTCGTAAAGAGGTATTTTTTAGAAGTAAACAATATACATAAAAAAAAATTTTTATTCTTACATATTATATATATCATTAAACAAACACAAAAAAAAATTTTATTATACAAGTAACTATACTAAGAAAATAACTTCATGTAATTACGTTATTTTTCTAAAGGAGGGAGATGTAGTATGTTCACATATCGAATGCTCACTGTACTCAGTGGTATGCATAAATATTATTACAAATACATTGTAGCACTTGGCCGCAACATTCATATATACAAATCCAAGTCCCAAGCATTTTCGGTAATATGACCGCTCTTGAATGCAATGGGACTGGAAAGTGCTGAGTCGGCATATTTGACATGCGCGACGGCTCTGTCACCATGTGAACATAATACTTCCTCTCTGCCGCGGCGACTCTTCGCCAACCTTAATATATATATATAAACATTTATACATAAGCTGACCGCTCCTCTGCAGGCGTCACTGAAAGCGCAGCTACGCGGTCTCTAGCTGTATGATTCGAATGTAAGAGAACAAAGAATGATTGAATAAATGCACTTAAAAGATATCAGTCATGCTTTCTGTCTTGTTTGAAATATTATATAATTACAATATCGTCCGGATCCAACACGTGAGGAAGAAGGAACGCAGAATGGCAGGATTGGCGGACCTGAAAGCATACCACGAGGACCAGTTGAAAGACTCCGAGGAGATAGACCACACACCCTGACTAATAGGGAACATTATTCAACCGCACTCTGGTTAGGCTAAGTAATCAACCATCGTTAGCTCAGATGCTTAATAGACGCAGTCGCCGGCAGAGTCAATCTCACCCGCTACGGAGCCCGACTAACCGGTCACCCGGGAGTCCCGGAATCGCCGCTTGAGAGTCCGAATTTGTAAGCAGCGGCGCTAGAAAGGAAAACAAGTATCAAATGAGAGCAGCCGCGACAGCCACAAAGCGTGGTAAAGCAGCGACAGCAAAACTATTGCGTAGTTATTGCAGAAATAGGGAGAGCAGCCAGCAGAGAGAGGAACTACGGCGCCGAAATAGGTCAGCGACGCAGAAAAAGTCACGAGCTCACGCTTACACCTACAAGAGACGGCGGTCAGCTCGCTTACACACACACACAGATGAGACTGCATAGCGGAATATGCAGAGAGTAACAGCGCATCGAAAATGGGTCAACGCAGCTGAGCAGCACAGCAACGAGAGAGAATGATTGCGTTCGATCGAGGGAGAATGCTGACGCTGCAGCAAGCTGCGACGTCACTGGAAAGAGCGTCGGCAGCGGCGTGGGCAGAGAAATTGCCGAAAAAGAGGCTTGGTGTGCATTAAATTTTGTCGCCGGCATTAGTCTTCGAGGATCGCAAAACCCAAGCAGACGTACACAGTGTTAACAAAGTCACAAGCATTGAAAATTAGTGGCTACTTTGTGAATTGCACATTTTCTACAGTAAGTAACACCGAGGAATAACAATAAATAAATGCTACTAAGTGGCCATTGAATTCGGCAAAACACGTGCAACTGTTTTCTTCTTTCAATCGTTTGTGCTTTTCTCTGACCAATAAAAGTGCATAAAACTAGGTAACAGAAACACACTCTCGTCGCGGTTTCTACCAGACTGAGTGATACTAGGTAACATAGGTTTACTCTCGTCGCGGTTCTACCAGACTGAGTGATACTAGGTAGCATAGGAATACTCTCGTCGTGGTTTCTACCAGGCTGAGTGGTGTTAGACAAGGCAGACATTCCTTTCCTTTTTTTTCGCTGACGAATCTTGCAACGCGGTCATGAGTTGTTTGCGACCCATTAGGACCGTCTTTCTCAATACTAGTAGTTCCAGCAACTTTCAAGAAATTTTCTGTAAGTGACCCTGGTTGGACTGAGACATACCCCATCCAAGAGAACATCCTTACAAGAGTTATCTATCATATCCCGTTTAAATTATTCAATTATCTCATTTGGTTCAAAAGATATGATTTTTGCAACCTAAAAACTCAAACGGCGCCACTGTGAGACGGACGGACAGGCAGACGGACATGGATCAATAAACTCGGCTATTGATACTGATCAAGAATATATATACTTTATAGGATCGGAGATGCTTCTTTCTGTCTGTTACATACATTGCACAAAACCATTATACCCTTTTTGACCAATTTCAATAGGTACAGGGTATAAAAAGGCGAACTATTCTTAGCAAATGCACAAAATTAAAAATGCTATTTGCTGAGCTCTACAATGCACAATCAATTACAATTTACTCACAGTCGATGACTTGCACAAGTTCACAAATTTAAGATACAAATTTAAATTAATTGGTGCAATAATAAAGCACAAAACAAAGAAAATATCAAGAGCACAAAAAACACGTCTGATACACTCAACTGACAACACTCTATCCATTATTTTTCCAGCTTGTTATTCTTATTGATATCTAATTACATGATAAAAGGGAATGTGTGCGAGAATATTTAGGCAGCTATGTGTAATACATACATATTAAACTTCTGCATGAATGCATCCATAAGGGCAAATGGATCATTCATTTTAAGAGTGGGTACCGTTTTTTTCTGCACAGCTTCAATTGAGTGTGAGTGAGTACTGTAATATTGCCTGTATTGACAGATAGTGTTGTCACTCACTTCTATGTTGTACAGCATATAATGAGTACAATAAAGCTGGTGTGCAGTTGACTCACTGTACAATGTTTTCGTGTGCAGTTTACTTACTGTACAGTGAGTTATTGTTAGAGATGCATTTGATGGCATAAGCGAACCGGTATGTCATGTGCAAGAACAAGATAGAGAATATTGGTTTATTTTTATACCCGTGCCCATTGAAAATGGTCAAAAGGGTATAATGGTTTTGTGCAATGTATGTAACAGGCAGAAGGAAGCATCTCCGACCCTATAAAGTATATATATTCTTGATCAGCATCAATAGCCGAGTCGATTGAGCCATGTCCGTCTGTCTGTCCGTCTGTTTGAGTCAAAGGATCTCAGAAACTATAAAAGCTAGAGACTTCAAATTTGGTATGAAGGTTGCTGGATAGCGGGCGCAGATCAAGTTTGTTTTAAATTTTAGATGCCACGCCTCTTTCGCCCGCCAATCGCAAAAAACGATTAACAGACGTGATCTTTAATATAAACACTTCTTATTAAACAGGAAGATAAGAAGTAAGCTAATTTAGTGACCCTGAAAGTTTCAAAGCGATTGACTATTAAATAGAGAAGATATTTCAAATTTGCTTTTAATTCACATAAATCAAAATTAAGACATAGGCAAGTGCGAGCGAGATAGCATATGCACATTTGCTTGTGCAAAAACATAACAGTGAGCACGTGTACGAAAAGTGCGAACGCAAATACGAGCGATAGGCAAAGTTATCGATATTTGGCTACAATTTCTATCCTATTTTAATATATATATACACGGTTTAAGTTAATACATATTTACGATTGTGTTAAAATATATGTATGTAGATATTAGTATGCATTGCAAAAAGCGATATGTATAAATGCCACTTTATAATTTTGCACCTCGACACCTCGACGACAGATCGTTTTACAACACTGAAATCTCTGAATTTATAATAATTATTATGTTAATAATAAGCTAGTAAGCTCGCACATATGCTCAATAGGTTTTCAATTATTATTATTGTATTCAAATGCTTAACAAATTCTGCAAAAAGAATCAAATATTAAAGCATTGCACTTAAAATTAAATTGCGCGCGCAATGCAGCAGCCTTAAACAGCTGATTTCGATGATTAAGAAGAGTGGGAGAGATTATTTGGAGTTGCCGGACTTCAGCAAGCTGAGCAAATTTTAGACAATGGCTACTCTTGGCATGAACAACATCGATTTCAGCGACTACGATTACGATTACGATTTACGATTTACTATTTTAATTAAATTAAATACAATTTATTCAATCGGACCACAATATCATATTGCTGTCATAAGGAAGATCAGTCGAAAATAAACTTTTTGGTTGTTTGAAAGATCTCGACCAAACTAATAGGATATGCATTTGAAATGGTCCTATATATCCTGATAAAATTTGGTTGAAATCGGACCACTTTATCATATAGCTGCCATAGGAACGATCAGTCCAAAATCAAGTTTTAGTATGATAAACTTTTTTGTTGTTTGAGGTGACTCAACCAAACTAACAGAATACGCATTTGGGATGGTATTCTACATCCTGAACAAATTTGGTTGAAATCTGATATCAAATAGCTGCCATAGGAACGAATTTTAATATAAAGTACGAAAATTTTTGATGTTTTTAGAGATAAGTCAACCAAACTCACAGATTGAGAATTTGTAATTTGGTATAAATCGGTTCACTAGATCACATATGTAGATGTAATACGAACAATTAGCCAAAAAGTTAATGCCGCATCATCACACCTTCGACATGCCTAACGTAGCGCACCTACTTATGACCTATCGGAGAGCTAGGGCACAGGGTATTATACAGTCGAGCACACTCGGCGCCCACTTGTTTCCTTTAAAATATATTTATTATAAAATAAAGAGTGTGACAAATTTTAATTAAAAGTAATTATATTAACTATTTTATGTTAAAAATTATTTATTATTTAATACATCAATATGTCTTCAGTGGTGGCAATTTTTCAGCGTTTTTCAGTTATTAAGTTTTTAGCGGTCGAAAAAGCACTTTCCGATGCTACACTGCACAACCGGTGCTGCCAATATCTTGAAACTAATTTTGACGTTTTGCAAAGAACTGAACTCATCTGTACATATAACACTGTAACACTAGGTGTACAACGTTTTAAAACAGGACAAATATAGTATTCACTCACGAAGAGTACAACCTCTTAATGTACTCACTTTGGGTGAGAACAGTAAAAATGTTGTGGTATTTTCTTCTGGTTTATCAAATATACTGCACAGCAAAGAATGAGTGCAGTAGTTTTAAGAACACTACACTACTGTACAGTACTGTGGAGCTAGAAATGAGTACATTCATGCAGACCTCTAATACATATGTTACTTGCCCATCCATAAAAATTTAGCCTGAACTCGGCCGGATATATTGGGATATAGTGTTGGCTCAGATTCGAGTCCAACGTTTTCATTTGATATTTGATTTCATTATACATTATTGGATTGTGGGGTTGTTTCTTATATTTAACAACTATTTTGAGTGGTATGATTTTAAACTTATACCTAAAATATATTACTAGTATGATTACAATAATTGAAAGTGTTCTCAAAGTAATAATTTTACATGGATTCTAATTGTTTGTTTGCTGGTGTACAATTTCTTTTGCCTGTATATAGGAAAGTGGGTCTAGTTTAGTTATAGTATTGTTAACATAAATGGTTTGTGGGTTATCTAACATGGTTTTTTTTTATCTTTTTATTATATTTAAAATCTGTCCTGAGGGACAATAATTAAATTGTGTGGCTTTTAACTTTAGCGTATATATATATATATAACGTATATAGCGACGCAGCAACTGTGCTTTTGCTTGGGTTCATCATCATCATCTTCCTATAGTCGCCACAGCCCTTTAACCGCCAACGCAATGGGATTGGGTTCATTTAAGCTGCATCAACTTTAACAGTTGTTCAAATAATAATGAAAAATGTTTGGCATTCAAATTGTATAAATAACTTATTGTATAAAAAAAACAGTTTGGCATTCGGCACTGCGCAAAAAGTAATTTTTATTAGGTAAGAAGGATCGGGACTTTAATGCGTAAATAAACACGAAATCTTTTTAGTGCATTGACTATCGCTAGCATTTCTAGTTCGAAGTTATGATACCGTGACTCTACTTCGGAATTACGTTTTGAATAGTAAAATATCGGATGAAATTTTGTATCTTTCTTTCTGTGTAGAAGTATAGCTCCATAACCTAGTGAACTCGCATCGCAGTGTAGTTCATTTTTATCTCGTGGATCATAAATGGATATAATCGGGGACTCTACTAATTTTTCTTTAACTTAGTAAAAGCTTCTAACTCTTCTTCTTGGAACTTAAATTTTTTATCTTTCTTGGTGCTATCATATAGTGGCTTTGCAATTATAGCAAAATCTTGGATAAATCTTCGGAAATACGAGCATAATCCAATAAAACTTTGAACCCCGTGAACCTTTGTTGGTATCGGAAGAGAAATTATAGCATCTAGACCGCTATCATCTGCACATATTCTATCGCTAGATACCGTGTAACCTAGATACTTTACTGACGATTGTAGAAATTCACATTTATCTAATCTTAGGTCTAATTTTTTTTCCACTACACGTTTTAAAACTTCTTTGAGTACTTCTAAATGTCTATCAAGTATATCTAAGTATATTACAACTCTTCCGTCCTTGACCATATCGGCAAACATTTTATTTATATATCTTTGGAATGTAGATGGTGCATTTTTTAAGCCAAAAGGCATTCTCAAATATTCGTATTGCCATAGAGGCGTGATAAATGAGGCGTACTTAAGTACATCATTATGCATGAATACATGATGAAGACCGTTTTTCAAATCTAGTTTGGAAAACACAGTTTTATTTGCTAACCTTTCTAACAGATCGTCAATAAGGGGAATCGGATAATTATCCTTAGTAGTGACTTTATTTAATCGGCGGTAGTCTAATTTGCCCGTCTTTTTCCAATACAATGAGTGAAACGTATTCAGATTAACTTTCTCGTATGTATCCTAGAGTTAAATTCTCGTCCAATATTTTTTGTACTTCGGTTTTCTCTGCAAATGACAATCTTCTAGGAGGGCAGTTAAAATGTTTATCACTTTTAATACATATTTTCATTTCGCGGTAATTCTCTGTTCTATGCCGAAACTCTTAAAAAAAAAAAAAAAAAACCTTTTGAAAGAGGGCGATTTTAGATGAATTTAGGTGAAAAAATTTGTAGGGGGTCTCCACTATTTTTTTTTTTATTGAATTTTGAATTTTTAATAAAAAATTAACTTTTGCAAGGTTGTTTTGTGTTTTGCATGGTTGCTTTGTGCTTTTCATGGTTGCTTTTCGATAACATGAAGCGTTAACCAACACTACATTTACTGTCGCATGTCAATTTTGGCGTTTCCCAACACTTTTTATAACGGGATCCGTACAAAAATTTTATTCGCCAAAAATTGTGGAATAATGTCGTGCACTATATTGGATACTTGACGAAATTCCACTTTTTAAAAACTTACAAAAGCTATAAAGAAAGGATACACGAGCTTTTTATGGCCATTGGCAAGCTGTATGATCCGAATAGAGCAGCTGTTATAAGTGTAGACGATCATGGTGCCGTGGTTAGTCGTAAAAATCGTGCGCGCGATTTTGTTTTTTTTTAAATTTTTGCCTGCGGCGCAATACTTTCTAAATTCCCCACCTCCTCATCAAAATAGTTTATACCCCACTTTTCGGATATATATATTAATATGTTAAGTCTCTAGAAATGTTATTAATTATAAATCTTTACATCTTCACCACCCTTTAGGATGATGTTGATGGCGATGATGATAACAATTACTGATGATGCCAGCAATGTTATTATAATTGATGACGACCCTTGCTTTATGACCTGACCTTTCTCTTTACCCAATTTTATTGAGGATGCCTTAGGACAAAATCGGTCCTAGCCATAAGTTGGCTTTGCGTTTAATGCAAATGCAAATGAATGGACGCATGATGTCATTTTTCATTTTGAATACTTCACGAACGTTTTGAACACACTGCAGCCAGTCATTTATATCATCTTCTCTATTTCTATTTAGGAACACATTCTTTGATAGTGTTGAAAGGAATATCAAAGAGTTTGCTGCGAAGTTTTTATTTTCGCGTTGCAACTTGTAATCAGTATTTTCCAGGGTTGCATTGCTGTTTGCATTTGAGCTGTCAATTGGAAAGTTATCGGCATTGATTTCGGAATCGAATTTATTTGCACTACCGTTTCCTAACACTGTTTTCTTGACTTCTTTATCTCGTTTATTTATTGGAGCATCCCTTAATTATTCCTCGTCTTCTTTGCGAATAAGCATTTGCAACTTCTGTAGAATTTCGTTGTGCGAGTCGGCTCCAGTCTCATCGTCGTTACCTTCTTTTTTGTTGTAACCGTCTGCCTTTCCGCTACTTAAAGCATACGCGCCGTCGTTGTCATCATTAAAAATGTGGCTGCATAACTGAAAAGCGTCAGATTTTCCAGTAATATTCTCTGCATCGTTGGTTAAGACTTTTAATTAATGTAGCCTTGGTACCGTGAGTTGGCAAATTTAAACGAGCACACCACATTTTTAGCTCATTTAGAGTAATGTCTTTTATTTCTATTTCGTTCATGATTATCGTTCTTGTATGTTATTATAGTTTTGGATTAGCCTTTAAATAAATTTACGAATTAACTTGTAAGCGTTTGTGAAACTACTTCTGAATTGTAGGAATGACAAAGACACGTCCGTTTATGTTTGTTGCTCGATCCAGAATGATCTCGCTCTCTCTTTATTAATTATTTGTATCCCTATTTGATCTCTCAGCCAGGCTGTTGAGAGAGCGCTAACAGTTAATGTACAGTAAATTTACAGACTAAGTTATTATTATGTTAGTGCTACCATATATACAATTTAATATCGTTTGTCACAAAATTATATATCAGAATTTTTGGGGCATGGAAATATTTTCGTCACTAGACTTTTACCTCGTAAAGAGGTTTTCCTTAGAAGATTTCAGAAATTTTGGAACTCGCCTATTTCATGCCTCAGTACTGTAACGAGTAACGAAGAGAATCTTCGGGCAATGAAGCTGATGTACTTATAACGGACCGAAGGACTACGCGCTTGCTTTCAGCTACTTTCTGGTCGGATGGGTGTGGTATTATCTGCTAACCTTCACGTTATGTTGCTTCGCTCCTAAGTATAACATCTTATTAAAATTCGCGTACTGTTTTTGCTATAACGGGGGAAAGGATACCTAGGAAGGAGCACAAAAGGATAGAAAGAATGCAATGGATACTAAAGAGTAAATGAAAGGGAAAGAAATGGGATATACAAACGTCTTCGGATTTCTTCTTTACTTGTGCACATAGCTTGTGCAATCGCCCTCCCAATCATGATACTTAAGAGCCGCAAAAAAAAAAAAATCCCTAAAAGAAGTCCTGTTTCAGCTAGCCTATCTCATCTAAACGCAGCATGGTTCCAAAATAACGATAATTTAGCACATTTTTACAATAATAAACATTTTAATAATAAATAACAATATGCAAGCAATTGTTCTAAGTTTCTGTCGCAACATTAGTTGCAGCCGTGAATCTAAATTTTACGCACGCGGGCCAATCCCTAAGGAAAACACTCGGGTTGAAGTTAAGAACTGACCTCGTTTATTAAGTTGTATGCGTTTTAATAAGGATATCTTATGTACTAATAAACAGAGTTAGATATAGTATTAATGTATTCCAGACTTCTTCCTACTTATTGTATTGTCTTACGTACTCATTTAGATAGAGTCGACAGTAGTTGTTAGATTATGTTTGGTTCCTTTTACTCATTGTCTAGTCTGATCTTGTCTTATGTATTATCTATCTGACACATATGCTTTACTCCTTCTGACTCCTTGTGATCTACATTCTTATCTACTCAAACAAGCATGCATGCTCGGGTATGTTATCTTGGTCTTCATATTGCTGGGAGCCGGAATTTCGACCCGTGTGGTAATTCTACGCCGTCTTGACCCTTTTGTGTCACAAGAGTGTTGCACATGTGGTGGCGCATTCCAAGGGAGATTGAAAAGAATATTCATTTATGAACATTTTGCGGGGGCCCATGCTTAAGCTGCTGTTGTTGGTGTTTTCTGTAGTCTTTTTAAATATGTTGATTGTTAAATCTATCATAGACGACTGCTTTTGTACATTCTGTGTAAAGCTACTTGGTTGTTGAATATATTATGTATATTTGTCTTTAATATGTTCCTGTCATCGGCATCCATTGATCCGAATAGGATATAATGGGTCTATCCTACGAACTCAATGGGTGCACGTCTCTTTCTTTTCGCCTTTAGAAGTAATTCGTTGTTGCTTTTCAGTTGAGTGTATCTGCAGAATATTGCTTAAGTATCATACCGCATGCTCCCACGAACTGAACTAAGTATTTGCAGTTTAGTGCTACTTCTTCGATGTAATGGTTTATCCTATTTAATTCCAGTTTGTAATGAATAATCAGATTCCATTTCGAGGAAACTACATATGCCTAGTTTCCCTTGTACATCTATATACAACTTTGCATTGTTATGTATGGGAGTTATTTTTGCCTGATCGGGTTTCGCCCGATTGTATTGAGCCCTGTTTCTTTGTTTATTAATGTAAATATAAGCAGACAGCTGATTATTGTTACTGCTGTGGTTGCTACATTCTTCCGGTTTGCTTTGGTTTCTTCTCTATCGGATTTTAAATGATTGGACTTTCTATTATTCCATTTTGAGTTTTTATTGTGGCTACTCTTACGTATCTATCTATTTCTGGGTGAGGGTCTTCTACTCGTCCGAGAGGCCATTTTGTCGGACTTGGGTTCTCGTTTTTCACTAGTACTATATGTCTGACTTCTAAATTTAATGACTCTTCTTGCCATTTTAATCGTTTTATAAGTGTATCCAAGTATTCGTCTTTTCTATTTTGCCAAAAGTGTGTTTTCATTTTGGATAGTAATTTGCAACGATCTGTTAACGAGATTCTCTTAACGATTTCATTTTCGGTCACCACCAACATCTGTCTTCCGATTGTAGTAGTTGCTGAAGTTCATCAGATATATCGGTAGAGAGTTCATTATGATTTCAATTTGTGCCAGCAGTGTACTCAACTCCTTGTACGTTGGTGTGCTGTTTCCCAGTATTTTTAGACCCCGTACTTAAAAAAAGTACAGGGGTCCATTAACAATGTCATAAAAAAAAATGTACGTAACAGGCAGAAGGAGGCGTGGCAGACCCCATAAAGTATATATATTCTTGATCAGCATCAACAGCCGAGACGATATAGCTATGTCCGTCTGTCCGTCCGTCTGTAAGAGCGCCTAGATCTCAGAGACTATAAGAGCTAGAGCGTTCAAACTTGGTATGTAGGTCCGTCTATATTGCAAGCAGATCAAGTTTGTTTTATATTTTGGCCACGCCCACTTTAACGCCCACAAATTAGAAATATCTAATTTTAAACGACAATTTAAAGGATATCTCAATCAATCTAACAGAATATGCATAAAAGATAGTTCTATACATTCTGACCAGGTTTGGTTTAAATCGGTCCGCTATATCATATAGCTGCCATAGGAACAATCAGTCGAAAATCAAGCTTTAGTATGAAAAACTTTTTTGTGTATTGAGATAGCTCAACCAATCTAACAGAATATGCATATGGAGTGATTTTGTACATTCCGACCAAGTTTGGATGAAACCGGTCTTCTATATAATATAGCTGCCATAGGAACAATCAGTCGAAAATAAAGCTTTAGTATGAACATTTTTTTTGTTTATTAAGATATATCAACCAATCTAACAGGATATGCATTTAGGGTTATCTTATTCATTCTGACCGAGTTTGGTTGGAATTGGTCGACTATATCATATAGCTGCCATAGGAACAATCAGTCGAAAATCAAGTTTTAGTATGAAAAACATTTTTGTTGTTTGAAATATCTTGACCAAACTGGCCGGATATGCATTTGGGATGGTCCTTTATATCCTGATCAAATTTGGGTAATATCGGACTACTATATAATATAGCTGCCATAGGAGCAATCAGTCAAAAATCAAGTTTTAGTATGAAAATTTGTTTTGTTGTTTGAGATATCTCGACCAAACAAAAAGGATATGCATTTGGGATGGTATTATGTATCCTGATAAAATTTGGTTTAAATCGGACCACTATTTCATATAGCTGCCATAGGAACGATCAGTCGAAAATCAAGTTTTAGTATGAAAAACTTTTATGTTGTTTGAAATATTTCAACCAAACTGACTGAATATGCATTTGAAACGGTCCCATACATTCAGTTCAAATTAGGTTGAAATCGGAGCAATTTATCACATAGCTGCCATAGGATCGGTCAGTCGAAAATCAAGCTTTAGTGTGAACAACTTTTTTGTTTACTGAGATATCGCAACCAATTCAACAGAATATGCATCTGGGGTGATTTCATACATTCTGACCAAGTTTGGTTGAAATCGGTTTGCTATATCATACAGCTGCCATAGGAACAATCAGTCGAAAATCAAGCTTTAGTATGCAAAACTTTTGTTGTTCATTGAGATAGCTCAACCAATCTAGCAGAATATGCATCTGGAGTAATCTTATACATTCTGACCGAGTTTAGTTAAAATCGGTCCACTATATCATATAGCTGCCATAGAAACAATCAGTCGAAAACCAAACTTAAGTATGAAAAACTTTTTTGTTTTATTTGGTTGAAATCGATCTTATATTATAAAGCTGCCATAGGAACGATTGGTTGATAATGTATACTAAGTGTGCAAATTTTTGTTGTTTCTGGAGATACCACAATCAGACTCGCAGATTGGAAATTTTATATTCTATTTCTATTCTTATACCTCCTAATACAATGTTTTATATATATACAGATTTATATTATTTTCTTTTAACCAGGAGTTGCTTTTCCATAGTAAGTACGCGGTCTCCGACAGTCGAGTATGCTCGACAGTAGTACCGTAGTAGTAGTAGTTTATAATATTTTTCATCCTTTATGTCTTTTGTTTCTTCCATGTGATTGTTCTCCTGATGCCTTTTCCTAAATTGAGAATATTGATTTCTTGGTTTACTATCTGTCAGCAGTATTTTCTCTAAGCTTATAAAACGTGCCAAGGCCTGATTCCTGGACTCTCCCAGCTCCTTCTCTTCTTCTGCCGTCCTTGTCTACTTTAGTCATATCGTTGATCAGTCCCATGCTCTTTTCATCGTTTGTGGCTATTTTTCTTTGTGGTATTTCTTCAATTTCAGTAGTTGATAAATGCGGGTTTCAGCACAGTTTTGGAGGTGGGGGTAAAGGGTCATTAATTTTCGTGGTGGGGGATTAGTTATGCATGGTTGCACAAAGGGTTGAAAAGTGTGGGTGAGGGGGGGTTGTGTCGATCGTAAACAAGTGTTAGTGAGATGACAGTTTGACAGGTGGTGGGAAAAGTGTCCTAATATTTGGTATGCGAGAGTTAATTTATGACCTCTTTAGGTTAAGACTGTGAATTAGGGTGAGGATGAGGGTGTGTGTGCGATCCACGTGCGATCCCGGTATGTGTTTATGTGTATGAGAATGTCCAAGATTCAAGATTGTACATTAGGGTGAGGATGAGGGTGTGTGTGTGTGTGTGTGTGCGATCCACGTGCGATCCCGGTATGTGTTTATGTGTATGTGAATGTCCAAGTGTGAACACGGGGTTGCACGGGACTATGAGCATGCATTGAGCTATGCGCGCCGCGGCTTGTACTCACCCTCGCATAGCGATAGTGAAGAAAACCTGTAAACCTGTTGCTGACGTCAGTAAATGGGTCAGAGGTCAAGGGTCAGGTAAGTATTGTTTTGTTTTGATAGACACAAAGTCTACCCAAAACTCACTCTCGCGTCCCGATTGTGAGAAAACCTGCTCCGAGTATTTCACAAGAAAACCTGTCTCGAGTATTTCACACCCCTCATGAACACGTGCGCGATCTTTTAAAGTTAACCACTTACATAGGTGCTAATACAATTATTGTGGCATGGTTTGACATTCATGTTGTTAAGCGTGTTAATTTATGTGAGGGTTCTTAATGCTTAGATTGTTGGTATGTGTTGGCATGAACACGTGCGCGATCTTTGAAATTGGAACAAGAAAACCCACCCTGTGTTAATAAAGAGAAACCTAGATTTGGTAGTTTGTTGAACAATTTCATTTTTATTTATTTGGTATTATTTACAAAACTATCAGCTATTTTATAATAACGTAACATAATATCCAATGCCTCCGTTTTGTAGCGGGATAAGTACAGGCAACGGCAACTCTCCGGTCCACTTGTTGTATCATCTTTTGACCAAGAACAAGATGATAAGTGCATTCCATATCTTGATGTCACCATTTCCTGTTCCTCTATTTCCATTATTGTACTTTGTAACTTCTCGAGTCGCACGCAGTGCTCCATGAATATTAAATCCTTGAATTGAGTGAGAAACATTTGAATTTGTTTACTCAACATTTTTGATATCTTTATTGACTGCTTGCCAGTTGCTTATTCGTCTGCTAAATTGGAACTGAAAATGTTTAGAATGAAGACTCCCTTTATACCCTTGCCCATTTCATTGTAAATAAAAATAAAACAGTATATATTTGTATGTGTGTGTGTGTTTGGTGCTATTTATTTGGTTATTTTTAAATATTATAATCTTTTGCTTAAGTTAATATAAGATGAAATTAATTTTCTAACTCCATGTTGTCGATTAGCATAGAATGAGCAGGCACAAGTCTCTCGGCCTATCTCATCATTGTCATCGGCCCATTCACAGAATTTGAAGTGTTCACCATATCTTGATATGACAAGATCACATCCTCCATTGTCCATGAACATATCCCTTGTAATGATAAGAAATTGCAAATGCTCTCCAAATATCTCATTGCCATAGTGTTTAAGAAAAAAATTAATTTCGTCCAGAATTGTTCCATTGCTGTTGTTGTAGTTGTTGTTGTTGCTGTTGTTCTTAATCATTATTTGTAGCTGCTTTTGATGTGTGCACGCCTTGAAACTCTAAATGTTATTGATATAAATGTTGACTTCATATTACATTATATCCTTATAAAATTTCAAAATGTTGTAGGCATTATTTAGTGCACAAACTCCCTCATGGCGGTGTATTTTACAAAACGGAAACTGGTTTCCCTTTAGAGTATCTAGTGATGGACATCCAAGTTCCTCAACGTCAATTAAATGTTGATCCCTTAAAAATGTTTCCAGAAATCGTTTCTTTTCAACACCTTTACATAGAATCTCTTTTCCTGTAGTAATTTTCCTCAGATAATTTCGTGTTTGATTAAAATAGTTGAAGCCATCGTTCCAATGTATTTTGTGGTGGTTTTTGGTAAGCCAGCTAGCAGTTTTTCGTGACTTTTTATTTAATTGATTAAAATTAAATGGAGCCCGTATAATGAAATGATTATTAAGTCTAGATTCTTCACCAAATGCTATTCCAATTTCCTTTGCAATGAACTTGTTGTTATTATCAAAAAATCCTTGAACATCAACTGCAACATTATCTTCGCTCATTTTCTATATGTAGATTGTTAGACGACTCTTTGAACTAAACCGCTTAAAGGATTGTACTCGACTAAACGCTCATGAATGAGAAGACAATATACTTGAGTATTTTCATCACTTGGCACTTTTAATTCAGTTGAAATTCTCACATCAATGGGACCAGATTTCACCATTTCATTTTGATATGAAAGATCTATTACAACAATAGGTGCTTTAGTTTTAAAGTCGATTGGTGTTAAAAGTGGAAATGCTTCACGATTGTAGTAACTAGATTGAAAATTAGCATACATTTCATACAGGTGAGCAAAACGTGCCTGACTAAAATCCACATTCAAATCATCATATGGATATGTATCAGAATTCAAGTACACTTTCAAGTTTGATAAATTGTTTGAAATTAGTTGACCGTTTAGTGAGAAGGCTATTATTGCAAAGCGGGGACGTTCTCGGTTAGCAGCTAACTTAACATTCCAAACATGGTGTGTTCCCTGAACCAGCTTGGGGTTAACATACGTGTCCCAACTCCTGAACGCAAGCGATAGATTAGCTCCACTTTTAATAATATCATACATTTTTATTTTTGCAACATCACTGGGAGTTACATGTGGAATTTTCCAAGATATATTTGTCATTTCTAATTGATGTGTTTGACCACCCCTAGTTTTGTGATAGACGTCTTCCAGATTTTTGGTAAGTAATAGTACAAGCTCATGCTTACAGTTTAACAGAACCTTTGTATAGTCTTCAGCAAAACCCAACAAATTTTTTAGGGGAACGGAAAAATTAAAATTAGCATTTGTTTGGATATCACTTCCTCCAGTCCATCCAGAATTTAGAAGAGTTCGACTATTAAGGTTGGTCAATGAGAGATAGTTTTTAAGGGTTGAAGTGACACCTACGAACCGCGTTCTGTCAACCTCACAACCATTTATTTCATATTTTATTTCATCCAAAAAATATGCCATACAATTATTTTTAAGTGAGGCAACAACGCCCTCTGTCGACATAACATTTTCGGCTGATACTTTTTTAATAATTCCTTGAAAGTTAAGATAGCTCTCGTGGGGGAGCACATACAAGTCTTGATTTTGGATAGTAATTCGAATTTCATCATTTGGTTTAAATGTCTGTTGATATGGTGAATAGGTGTGATATTCTTTCTTTGAGATACTTTCGTCTGAGAAAGGCTTTTCCCGAACATTTAATATTTCATTCATTTTGTTTTCGTACTTGTTATGCTCGAAGCTTGAAACCCAATGATTTTAAAAACAATTTATTTTTTAATGTTAGAGAGCTCCTCTTTCGGTTTGATCCTCTTCCTTTAACTTTGCAACTAGAAGTGCAAGGTTGGTGGGATATGACCGCTCTTTTATTATATATAATCATTCTATCTTTTGCAAATGTAATCGAAGTGTTACGTTTTCACCACGTAAATTCAACAAATCCCCGTTCTGATCAGTTAAACGTATTGATAGTGTACTTATTTCTCTGCAGTTGATTGGTAAGTAAATGAGATTGCGAGGAATCACATTCATTTTATAGCCTGGAGGGACATTGATTCCAAACTCATATAATATATGATTTGGCGTATTATCTACATATGAGCCACTGACAATGTTACATTCCAATCGAATCGTGTTAATTTTAAATATATTTATAGGTTGATCGGACAGATAAGTTTTAGTAGGATGTGGTTTGAGTACATTTTGATGGAAACCAAACAATTCACCAATTGTGTTTCTCTTATTAAAGTATATTGTTTCTTTACTGCTAGAGATTTCCATTTGAAGTGTATTATTATTTCCTTTAATTTTAACGGTACTCTCAAGTTCAGTTCCTTTTAGCTGTGAATATATAACCTCAACAATATCATCGAGTTCATATGAACCGATGGGGATAGTGATTACTTGTTTACCAATGTGAAAAAGATTGTTGCTTGTATCAACATTGGGGATTGAGTTGTACATGTAAAAGTCAACTAGTGCACACTCATATTGTCCATTCAATTCAATCGGTGGGAAATAGTTTGTATTTATAATGGAACTGTTTCCATTTATTGATAATGTTAATGATCTAGTCATTGTGAAATCTAATGTTAAACTGAACATAATATCATAACACTTAAACTTATATTTAAACACACATTTTCAAATTATAATAAACTGATCGAAACCCATTCTATATCGCCCCTTTTCCAAATCATCGTCTTTACTTATTAACAGGAAACCATATTTATCGTTCCAACATTTTTGACAAATTTTCCTGAATGAGTCATAGCTCATGTCTGTGTTAATATGATCACGATATATATGTCGCATATTAAGGTCATCTTGCTTAAACATAATAATCATGTTTGCATTGTCGCGTATAAGATGTTTTGGTATATGGGTATAAGTTTGACATAAGTAAAACGAATCAATATTTTTGTGTCGCCCCATACAGAAATATGAACGAATATTATCTTGTTTTTCACATGCAACATCGTCAAAAATCATAATGGAATTATTTTTGGCTTTACTGGGTGGTAAAACTGATTCATTCTGTGAGAATGTATGATAGCCCATACCTTTAATTGGTTTGATTAGCTTTTCCAAGTACTCATATTTGGGTTGGTACAGACTCTTTGAAAACACGTAAATATTTTCAAATTTCAATCCATTGGGACTTTCAATTAGACTAAACATAAGATTTGTCTTGCCACAGTTGGACGGACCAACAATCAGTGCTCTTATTGTGTTGGGTAAGAGAGTACTATGACGTGGGGGTAGCTTTTCACTAGCATTACCCCCCTCAATATTTCTAACAATAATATTTTCTTTTTGCTTTATTAAACGCATACTCCCTCTCAATGTGTTCATTCAATGAGAAACTATCATTGATTAAACAAGCATAAAATGGGTAAACGTTTTTATAATTACATCAGTCATAATTTGAACTGTAAACGGGGCAGTGGTCTTGTAAACAAGTTAATTAACATACTACCGGTTGAAGCACACATACCTGGATATAATTTCTGTGGCCCTGGTACAAAGCTAGAAAAACGATTGAAGCGGGGTGATCGTGGAATAAATCCTTTGGACGAGGCTTGTAGGGTGCATGACATTGCTTATGAACAACATAAGCATTTGAGTGAACGACATAAGGCAGACACAGAATTGCTCAACAGAGCTTGGGAGCGTGTTAAGGCTAAAGATAGTACCCTCGGTGAGAGAGCGTCAGCATATTTGGTCACCAATATCATGAAGTCTAAGAAAAAATTTGGAATGGGTATGAAGAAAAAGGGGGTGAAACGAGGTGGAAAAATGAAAATGAAAAGTTTGTCGTCCGTGGTTAGTGCAGCTAGTCGAGAATTGAAAAGGCAAAAACCTCTAGATATGATTAATGCAATTAAAATTGCACGCAAAACAATTCGTAAAACAATGGGTAGTAAGAAAAATGTTAGAGTTCCACGTGTAATTACTGTACCCAAAGTTGGAGGCTTTTTACCACTTATACCAATTCTGACTGCACTGAGTGCTCTAGGAAGTCTAGCCTCTGGTAGTGCAGCTGTTGTAAATGCAGTTAACAATGCAAGGACGGCAAAACAGCAGTTGGATGAGGGGGCAGGGAGCGTGAAAAGAGTTGCCTTGGGAGAAGGAATGTATTTGAAGCCCTATCGAAAGGGCTACGGATTATACCTCAAACCACACAACAAGGGCTATGGAATAAGGAAACAAAAAAACTATTAAAAAGGCTACCCAAAAGAGCATTAACAAATTTAGACATTGAACATTTTGGTGGAAAATACATCCCCCATTTTCGTGATGTGTTTATGAGAGATACTCTTCCAAAATCACCACACAGTCAGGAATGTGGAGTCATAAATTTGGATGTTTCTTCGTCAAACGGCACACATTGGGTAGCTTATAATAAAAATGGAAATTCGGTACAGTACTTTGATAGTTTTGGAAATCTACAACCACCAAAAGAGGTTGTAAAATATTTGGGAAAGGGAATTAAATACAACTATGAGAGAGTTCAACGTTTTAATTCATACAACTGTGGACACCTGTGTCTTAAGTTCTTACTATCATGTTATAGTGGGGGGAGGGTTTAATATAATCGTTGAAGGCTCAAATAAAAATTAGGGTGTTTTAAGACCGAGTGCAGTGGTTGAGCTATAAAAGATGAGAGCAAGTGGACTTGAGCCACACTCAAAGTCAGCACCTCAGTTGGGATAAACAGGTCAAGAAGTCAGTTGATCAACCGCGCAAACAGGTGGGACGGTATCAGTTTCACTACAAAAGCAGATCTATCAACACAACTAATAGGTCAACAGCTACAACGGATACAACAACAACAAGAATAGCTGAAAACAGCAACAGCTAAAAGCAGCAACAACTCAAAACAGCAACAGCTAAAAGCAGCAACAGCTCAAAACAGCAACAGCTATAACGGATACAACAACAAGAAGAACAGCAACAACAACAACAACTACAAACAGCATAAAAATGAATCAACCCGAGCTCACCAACAGTAAAATTCAAGCCATTTTTGATGAAGATCATGTTTGTATAAACGTGCTAAAAGATTTTAATGAACGCAATCAGAAGCCACTTCTTTCAAAAACCAAGATGACAGTTGGTGCCACCTACCCCATTCTCAGAGCACAGCGGAAGAATACAAAGATTGGAGATTCCATTGCTTTAGAATTAGAGCAATACATTCTATACCTACCTGAGCGGTATACAAGTCTTCAAGATGAGACTATCGTTGCATTAAAGGATAAGAAGTATTTGGTCATCAAAAGAAATGATGGGAAATTATACTTAGAATTAAACAAGACCAATAAAAATTTGTAACTGTATCAATATTTTTCAATAAAAATTATTTTTTCAAACTATTTAAATTTGAATACAACTGCTCTTTTTATGATGGTAGGAACTTTCAGATATCTATTATATATATAAAAATACATTTCAATTATTTAACAGTATTGGTTGAGAAGTGATTACATACGCACACATCAGTTTTCGTGTGGCCCTTATATACTTTTGAACAGTTTACTATAAACCAGTTTTACTTGACTTAGTCTATATTCGACGGACAGACTTATTTCTTTTTGGTGGTGGCGCTTACATAAATATATTACACCAGCAATGAGTCAACATATTTTGAGTCAGTTGACGAAAGCTAGAAATGCATTGAAAAGAAAATTCGAATCTATCAAACAAAGGAAAACCCTGAATGAAATAGAGTTGGAGAAAACTTTTAAACCCATAACAGAGCCTTTACAGGAGCTAGTTAGCGAGAATAAAAAAATCAAGTTTGTAAAAGTCGAAGACGGTGACAATGACGAACAGTCAAAATTACAGAAAACTATAAAATCAATAAAACTCAAGTCCACTAACACTAAGGTTGATGACAATGAGAGTTCTAAATGGGAAGATCACTACTTTGGAAAGAATAATTTAAATTTAAAAAATTATGATGATAGTGAAGAAAGTGAAGCAGACAACGATGAAACAAATTACTTTTCACATTCGAATATTGAAGAAATTTCGCAAATAGAACCGGAGATTGAATCAGAAGTAGAAGATAATGAAATAAACCTTAATATCAGTCAGCTACAGAGAGAGAAACTTTTGGATAATGCTTATGGTCCCCGAAGAAGCACAACAGATTCTCGTTCTTTAATGTTGGGGAACAGTACATTAAATATTAATAATAATAAAATTATATTGTCGAGTGGAAGTAGTTGGACCCTTACTCCTGGTCTATACTCATTAATTTTCCATAATAAGCCTACAGACTACAACAAAAATGACTTGGAAACTTACAAACAAATTTTAAATGAGACTAGTGTGTATAGAAGAGATTACGACCCAAATAAACAAGTGAAGGGGAGTCGAGCACAAAAATATATAAAAATTATCAAGCCTCTCATAACTACTGATTCAATTCCCTCAGCAATGTCTACACCAAATCGTTCGAAAACAGGTTCAGGACTTATGACCCTACAATCTTCAAAACCAAATTATGTGTATTGGGATGATGTCAATGAATTAGTTGAACGATTACAGATTCTTTTAGCTTCAAAAACAGCTGGTAATACTAATCATAATAATGAAATTATATCGATAATAGAAGAATTGCGTGAGGCGAAGATAATATACTAATATCTATAAATATGTAATACAGTTGACAATTGCATTTATAATCAGTATGTCTGTTGACAAGTTCGGTCATTTTATTAATGATAAGGAGCATTCAGAACCCCTGAAAAGAGGCATTAAAACTGGTGTGGGTTTATACATTGATAGTGACGGTAATCTGAATGCTCAACATAGACGAATTAAAAATTGTGGTGGACCGATAGAGGGAAACGATTTAGTAATAAAAGACTATCTTGATAAAAGCATTGAGAAATTAAGAGATACTATAACAAAAATGGTATCTACACCACTTACAGAATATGTTGATGAAACTTTAAAACACTTCAGATTCGAAGTAAACCAAAAAATAACACAAGCACTAAATGCTAAATTTAGCGTTATGGATGACAGAATTAAACAAATTGAAGATAGATTAGAGAGTGCTGATAAAATCTTTGCAAATCTAATTGCACAAATGAAAAGTCTTGAAGAATATACATATAAATATATGAACAAGCCAAGACCAAGCTAATTGAAATCAAACAATTTCTTTTACCCATTACTAAATTATGAGCAAACGAGATATTATTAACGAACTACATGGACCCTCCCGCAAGAACTTTCTACGACGTAGAGTTGTCACAAAGGGGATAAACGATCTGTGGCAAGCAGATTTGGTTGAAATGGGAGCATATGCTTCATCCAATAATGGTTATCGTTATTTGTTGACAGTAATAGATACTTTCTCTAAATTCGCTTGGGGTGAAGCACTAAAATCAAAAACAGCTAAGGAAGTTGCCGAAGCAATGGAGAAAATATTTAAATCAGGACGTGGTGTTCCCAAGAACCTGCAAACAGATGATGGAACCGAGTTTTTCAATAAAAAATTTAAGATATTAACAAATCAGTATAAAATAAATCACTATTCAACATTTAGCACTCTTAAGGCGTCAATTGTTGAACGATTTAATCGAACGCTAAAAGAGCTCATGTGGCGTGAATTTAGTTTCAATGGAAAATATAAATGGATTGATATGTATAAAAGTTTAATTGACGGTTACAACAACCGAGTACATAGAACAATAAAAATGAGTCCAATTGACGTTGATTCATCTAGTGAAAAACTACTTTTGAAGACGGTATACAATCATTTGAAAATATTCACTGGAAGTAAATTGCGTAATGGGGACAATGTTCGCATTAGTAAATACAAACATGTATTTGAGAAAGGGTACAAGCCGAATTTCACAACAGAAGTATTTAGAATAAGAACTGTGAAAAACACATATCCAACAACATATTTGTTAGAAGACTTAAAGGGGAATCCAATTGAAGGGTGTTTCTACAGAGAAGAAATAAAAAAGACTCGTTTCCCTGATACATACCTGGTCGAAAAAGTGTTGAAACGAGACGGAAAAAGGGCCTTGGTACGTTGGCTGGGCTTCCCAATGAGTGAAGATAGTTGGATCGATGTAAAAGATATTTTATAGTCTTTATAAACTGTTTAATTTTAGTAAAGACCAAAATTCAAGCACAGAAAATAACGTTTTGGAATTCATTTTAAATTTTGAAAAAAATTGTATTTACTTTTATTGAATTTAATACACAACTTTACATTAAACTTACAACTACTTTATTAACATTTTATTAAACTTACAACAAATTTATAAACTATTCTTTACAATATTATATAAGACTTATGTACAACTTTTATTCACATTTTATATTAAAAATAAATACATGTTGCTTAATAAAAACTGTTTTACAAATCTTATTTTTCTATGGTTGTTGGTCTTGATGTTCATTGTAGAACATCTCAAGCTCAAGAGCTGCATAAAATAAATCCGTTTCAGAATTTTCTATTTTATTTTGTAATGAACTGATTATGGTGTTTCCATTGCTATGAGTCTGGAAAGTGAGATTGTTTTCCAACGCATTTACCTGTTTTCCCCAAGTAAATGATTCGGCTTCTAAAAATTGTATATTTGTTAAAAGCTCACTTTCTTTTTTTAAATATGTATAGCGCTCTCTTTCTATTATTCTATGGTGGTGATAGGCTAATGTTGAAAATTGATCGCTCTCAATAAAACGTTTATCATCTTTATTATCAAGAATTTTCTTAATAATTTGATAAGTGTTTATAGTATGACCTTTAGATCTAAACAGTGACATTTTTCCATATTCTGATTCACCTGTTTTTAGACATTTTTTATAATTTTCAATGTCTAGTTTTTCTAAAGCCGCCCTTTTTACACCTTTAATTTTCTTAAATGTTTTCTCAACATTATCCACTTTATAACAATACATTTTTGGACGAAGTCCAACAAACTCCAACATGGGCTTACCATTAAGCTCATCCTTGAAGAAACCCAATTTTTTCTTATTAACTTTTTTGAAATTATATTTACTGGCAATTTCATCAGAATAGTCAGATGTGTCGAATTTTGATTCAACATCATTTCGAATATCACTGTAGAAATCTTTGGTTTTTATTGTATAAATAAAGGAGTCGGTATCCATGTAATTCAATGTTAAATTATTCTTAAACTTTGGTTGCATGTAATCATAGTGGAAATCATACATTTTCCACTTTGATAAATCCAACACTGTGAAGCCTAAATACATGGGTTTATTGAAAACATTTCTTAATCTTCTCATTTGAATTGCATAAAAGTTTTCATTTATTCTAGTTGAACTATGAAAGCTGCTTCTAGCAATTAATGATCTTGCACAAAGTCTTTTGCGGCCTACGGTGAATGTTTCTTTTGGTTCCCACTCGGTGACTAGTCTTACGTCAACCCTCTTCTCAACATTTTCCATGGTTTTGCCATAGACTGCGTTATTCAATAATTTGAAAAAATCTTTTTCAAACGAATTTTTTGCGTTCGTTCTATGAAGAGTATTCAAATCGATGTAAGTCTTTAACCAAGGTTTTTGTCTGAAACATATACCTCGATGAATTTTTTTCAACTGTAAACCATTATCCAAACATTGTTGTAATGTTCGGTAATGGATAACATAATTACGCTTATTACCAAGGTCAGCGACTAACTTTTCTGCTTTTGATGTTTTTGTTGGTAATCTGATACTCGGACAAAACGGAAGATCATTATGCTGATCATGTATAGTGTAAGGGTAATCTAAGTCTACTTCTAAAATGTATCCATAATCAGCATCAATTGCTATGTTATCAACATTGAGATGTTCTATGTCTGTAGAGGACAGCCACTTAAAACCATTATATGGCAGAGCTTGTGACATTGCCCAACCATATAAATTGTTTGCATCCAGGTACATTAAAAATGTTGAATCCTTGGATGGATCGTATGTAGATAAATATTTATTATTTGCTTTCGTATATCTATGACAACACTGCACAAGACCGCCACGAATACCAGACTGAATAAACCTATACATATCTATATCTGTAAGCAGTTCTAATTCAATCTTTGTGCTCTTTAACATAGCCTCCCAAGATAAGCCTGGAGTTGTATAAAAATGAGCTGGGTCAAGGGAATAAATTTGCATACAAATGGAACGGAAATTTTCAAAAACATCTGTTAACAATAAAACATCAGTTTTTAAGTACAATTCTAAATAATCTTTCAATGTTGAACATGAAAATTCAGACCAAACTTTAAGTGCATGTGTATAGTCTTCCTCAGAACAGCCAGTTTCTGTTAAATTGCTATAAAATGCTTCTCTTGGAGGGAGAGAAGTTTCTTGCAATCTACTCTCAGAATCTAAATATTCATAGGGGAAAACACCCTTTTGACGCATTAGTCTGAACTCATTTTCAAGATTGAAATGCAACTTAATTGTTTTCAACTGTTCATCAACTAAATTAGATGCAAGAGCATCTAGACTTGATGACATAAATCGAAAAGTGTCTAGAAAACGAATTTCTAAACTATTTCCGTTTTCACACTCTATCATTTTTGAAAGAGATATATAATGTTCCTTATTAATGGGAATAACCTTAATTTCTCCAGGTATATGCGCAAGTTCTTTTATAAACAAATGAGAATCGTACTTGGTGAAATTATGGAAGAAGACAGGTATAAAGTTGTTCGTCTTATATGTCAAATTACATTTTGAATGAGCAGCACCCCTGAATTTTCCAGTGAAATGACAATGATCCCTCACCCTATCTGTTGATAAGACACTCTCACAAATGTGACAATTAATTGTCTCTTGAAACACAATCTCATCTTCCGGACTCATAACAATGGAAACATTCTTAGTCAAATATTTATTATTAAGCCTCTTTAGATTTTCTACTAATGAACTTATAAAACTTAAACCTGAATTTTTACTAGTTTCTAATACAAACTTATCTAAGCCGCTATCAAATGCACACTTTATGTAGTATGCATAAGATATTGGAATATGTTCAATTAATATTAAATAATTTAGAACTTACTTCTATATTCTTCGGTTGAAGAATACACTCAAAGTCTGCATACACAACAAATGGGACCTGCAGTTGGTGGTGGTGTTGTGTAAATTTCAATGTCGCTTCATTGGGATTGGGAAGCGTTGACACTGTTCCATTGCACAGCTCCTTATGCCTCAATGCGATCGCCTCACTGGACGAAAAGTTGAGACATATGTTGCAGAACCATTGCTTTCTCCTCGGATTCCCAGTTTGTGATGATATCAGCCTACAAAAAGAAAATGTCATTCAAAAGATTTAGTATTTAATAAATTACTATTTAATGATATGAAATACTTACGCAGAGATATTTTTAATCCACATGTAATGAGCATATTCCCCCTCTTCTAGGAATAGCATATTAACATGTACGCGTTGCTCATTTCCAGAGTGGAATAGGGGTCCAATTACATTGCCACTCTCTTCATCGTATCCGAAAACGTTGACGCTCACATGGGGATTACTTTTGACGAATATTCTTATGTCCTTTATCTTAAGGGGGAAGGACAACCCAGTGAAATCCAATGTCATATCATTGTACACTTTAATTTTTGTGTCAGTAATGATTACTTTATAGCTGCTACATCTTTGAGGATTCTTAATATCTGGCGTCAATGCCGAAAGTAGTGCCCATTTGAAACAGTAGGGGTCATTGTTTTGCACATTAATGATTGCCCGCTTCTTACTCAGTTTCAATGGTAATGTCATGAACGAAGAACCACGTATGGGTGTATACTGGTTCACATTCATTTCCAGACGGATCATACCAATTAAAGTCCAACCACTATCCTTTTCCTGGAACTCTCCCATTTTGGTTATTATCTGGCTAGCGTGTTCAGGAAATGTTTGTTCCAAATCAGTATCTGCGCTTACAACAGACATTTTACTTTGAAACGACTTTGTTTCAAGAATTTCAGATTGTTCCTTTAAAAGCATATACTCAGCGAATAACTCGAAATTCACTTTGGCTGAGACATGACTTTGAAGAACTTTGAGTAAATGTGGCTTGAAGGCAATTCCTGCTTCAATCAAAAACTCCTCAGGGATTCTAAGTGCCACCCCCTCGTTTAAATACATGTATTGTATTATTCTTCCCTTGAATCCATCCGAAATCTTTTTGATCTGACCGTCCACCGGTACAATCGCCTTCATTTTATGTTGGTCCGTGCGAACATGATGTTTCCATTGGACTCCCGATGCGAGGAATTTCCGGCATGATGGGCAATAGATTGCATCCTGGTTATTCATTTTAGTAGTGTTGTTGTTGTTGTTATTGTTCTCGCTGTTGCTGTTTTTATCTGCTGCTGTTTTTAGCTGTTGCTGTTTTTAGCTGTTGCTGTTATTTAGCTGTTGCTGTTGTATATCCAGTTGACACAGTTGATACAGTTGACACAGTTGACACTAACGTTTTTCCGTTGAACGATACGTTTAAACTAAACTTTCTAATGTGGAGTCTATACATTTTATAATAATAATAGTAGGACCTCACACATTCCTATACACTTTCTAACAGTCAATCTCATGGGGGAATTCTCATCGGAATCCCCTAGCATATAATCCCTGTACAAGCCGCTTGCTAGCACATGCCAACACATACCAACAATCTAAGCATTAAGAACCCTCACATAAATTAACACGCTTAACAACATGAATGTCAAACCATGCCACAATAATTGTATTAGCACCTATGTAAGTGGTTAACTTTAAAAGATCGCGCACGTGTTCATGAGGGGTGTGAAATACTCGAGACAGGTTTTCTTGTGAAATACTCGGAGCAGGTTTTCTCACAATCGGGACGCGAGAGTGAGTTTTGGGTAGACTTTGTGTCTATCAAAACAAAACAATACTTACCTGACGTGACTTTACTGACGTCAGCAACAGGTTTACAGGTTTTCTTCACTATCGCTATGCGAGGGTGAGTACAAGCCGCGGCGCGCATAGCTCAATGCATGCTCATAGTCCCGTGCAACCCCGTGTTCACACTTGGACATTCACATACACATAAACACATACCGGGATCGCACGTGGATCGCACACACACACACACACACCCTCATCCTCACCCTAATGTACAATCTTGAATCTTGGACATTCTCATACACATAAACACATACCGGGATCGCACGTGGATCGCACACACACCCTCATCCTCACCCTAATTCACAGTCTTAACCTAAAGAGGTCATAAATTAACTCTCGCATACCAAATATTAGGACACTTTTCCCACCACCTGTCAAACTGTCATCTCACTAACACTTGTTTACGATCGACACAACCCCCCCTCACCCACACTTTTCAACCCTTTGTGCAACCATGCATAACTAATCCCCCACCACGAAAATTAATGACCCTTTACCCCCACCTCCAAAACTGTGCTGAAACCCGCATTTATCAACTACAATAAAGAGAAACCTAGATTTGGTAGTTTGTTGAACAATTTCATTTTTATTTATTTGGTATTATTTACAAAACTATCAGCTATTTTATAATAACGTAACATAATATCCAATGCCTCCGTTTTGTAGCGGGATAAGTACAGGCAACGGCAACTCTCCGGTCCACTTGTTGTATCATCTTTTGACCAAGAACAAGATGATAAGTGCATTCCATATCTTGATGTCACCATTTCCTGTTCCTCTATTTCCATTATTGTACTTTGTAACTTCTCGAGTCGCACGCAGTGCTCCATGAATATTAAATCCTTGAATTGAGTGAGAAACATTTGAATTTGTTTACTCAACATTTTTGATATCTTTATTGACTGCTTGCCAGTTGCTTATTCGTCTGCTAAATTGGAACTGAAAATGTTTAGAATGAAGACTCCCTTTATACCCTTGCCCATTTCATTGTAAATAAAAATAAAACAGTATATATTTGTGTGTGTGTGTGTGTTTGGTGCTATTTATTTGGTTATTTTTAAATATTATAATCTTTTGCTTAAGTTAATATAAGATGAAATTAATTTTCTAACTCCATGTTGTCGATTAGCATAGAATGAGCAGGCACAAGTCTCTCGGCCTATCTCATCATTGTCATCGGCCCATTCACAGAATTTGAAGTGTTCCCCCATATCTTGATATGACAAGATCACATCCTCCATTGTCCATGAACATATCCCTTGTAATGATAAGAAATTGCAAATGCTCTCCAAATATCTCATTGCCATAGTGTTTAAGAAAAAAATTAATTTCGTCCAGAATTGTTCCATTGCTGTTGTTGTAGTTGTTGTTGTTGCTGTTGTTCTTAATCATTATTTGTAGCTGCTTTTGATGTGTGCACGCCTTGAAACTCTAAATGTTATTGATATAAATGTTGACTTCATATTACATTATATCCTTATAAAATTTCAAAATGTTGTAGGCATTATTTAGTGCACAAACTCCCTCATGGCGGTGTATTTTACAAAACGGAAACTGGTTTCCCTTTAGAGTATCTAGTGATGGACATCCAAGTTCCTCAACGTCAATTAAATGTTGATCCCTTAAAAATGTTTCCAGAAATCGTTTCTTTTCAACACCTTTACATAGAATCTCTTTTCCTGTAGTAATTTTCCTCAGATAATTTCGTGTTTGATTAAAATAGTTGAAGCCATCGTTCCAATGTATTTTGTGGTGGTTTTTGGTAAGCCAGCTAGCAGTTTTTCGTGACTTTTTATTTAATTGATTAAAATTAAATGGAGCCCGTATAATGAAATGATTATTAAGTCTAGATTCTTCACCAAATGCTATTCCAATTTCCCTTTGCAATGAACTTGTTGTTATTATCAAAAAATCCTTGAACATCAACTGCAACATTATCTTCGCTCATTTTCTATATGTAGATTGTTAGACGACTCTTTGAACTAAACCGCTTAAAGGATTGTACTCGACTAAACGCTCATGAATGAGAAGACAATATACTTGAGTATTTTCATCACTTGGCACCTTTAATTCAGTTGAAATTCTCACATCAATGGGACCAGATTTCACCATTTCATTTTGATATGAAAGATCTATTACAACAATAGGTGCTTTAGTTTTAAAGTCGATTGGTGTTAAAAGTGGAAATGCTTCACGATTGTAGTAACTAGTTTGAAAATTAGCATACATTTCATACAGGTGAGCAAAACGTGCCTGACTAAAATCCACATTCAAATCATCATATGGATATGTATCAGAATTCAAGTACACTTTCAAGTTTGATAAATTGTTTGAAATTAGTTGACCGTTTAGTGAGAAGGCTATTATTGCAAAGCGGGGACGTTCTCGGTTAGCAGCTAACTTAACATTCCAAACATGGTGTGTTCCCTGAACCAGCTTGGGGTTAACATACGTGTCCCAACTCCTGAACGCAAGCGATAGATTAGCTCCACTTTTAATAATATCATACATTTTTATTTTTGCAACATCACTGGGAGTTACATGTGGAATTTTCCAAGATATATTTGTCATTTCTAATTGATGTGTTTGACCACCCCTAGTTTTGTGATAGACGTCTTCCAGATTTTTGGTAAGTAATAGTACAAGCTCATGCTTACAGTTTAACAGAACCTTTGTATAGTCTTCAGCAAAACCCAACAAATTTTTTAGGGGAACGGAAAAATTAAAATTAGCATTTGTTTGGATATCACTTCCTCCAGTCCATCCAGAATTTAGAAGAGTTCGACTATTAAGGTTGGTCAATGAGAGATAGTTTTTAAGGGTTGAAGTGGCACCTACGAACCGCGTTCTGTCAACCTCACAACCATTTATTTCATATTTTATTTCATCCAAAAAATATGCCATACAATTATTTTTAAGTGAGGCAACAACGCCCTCTGTCGACATAACATTTTCGGCTGATACTTTTTTAATAATTCCTTGAAAGTTAAGATAGCTCTCGTGGGGGAGCACATACAAGTCTTGATTTTGGATAGTAATTCGAATTTCATCATTTGGTTTAAATGTCTGTTGATATGGTGAATAGGTGTGATATTCTTTCTTTGAGATACTTTCGTCTGAGAAAGGCTTTTCCCGAACATTTAATATTTCATTCATTTTGTTTTCGTACTTGTTATGCTCGAAGCTTGAAACCCAATGATTTTAAAAACAATTTATTTTTTAATGTTAGAGAGCTCCTCTTTCGGTTTGATCCTCTTCCTTTAACTTTGCAACTAGAAGTGCAAGGTTGGTGGGATATGACCGCTCTTTTATTATATATAATCATTCTATCTTTTGCAAATGTAATCGAAGTGTTACGTTTTCACCACGTAAATTCAACAAATCCCCGTTCTGATCAGTTAAACGTATTGATAGTGTACTTATTTCTCTGCAGTTGATTGGTAAGTAAATGAGATTGCGAGGAATCACATTCATTTTATAGCCTGGAGGGACATTGATTCCAAACTCATATAATATATGATTTGGCGTATTATCTACATATGAGCCACTGACAATGTTACATTCCAATCGAATCGTGTTAATTTTAAATATATTTATAGGTTGATCGGACAGATAAGTTTTAGTAGGATGTGGTTTGAGTACATTTTGATGGAAACCAAACAATTCACCAATTGTGTTTCTCTTATTAAAGTATATTGTTTCTTTACTGCTAGAGATTTCCATTTGAAGTGTATTATTATTTCCTTTAATTTTAACGGTACTCTCAAGTTCAGTTCCTTTTAGCTGTGAATATATAACCTCAACAATATCATCGAGTTCATATGAACCAATGGGGATAGTGATTACTTGTTTACCAATGTGAAAAAGATTGTTGCTTGTATCAACATTGGGGATTGAGTTGTACATGTAAAAGTCAACTAGTGCACACTCATATTGTCCATTCAATTCAATCGGTGGGAAATAGTTTGTATTTATAATGGAACTGTTTCCATTTATTGATAATGTTAATGATCTAGTCATTGTGAAATCTAATGTTAAACTGAACATAATATCATAACACTTAAACTTATATTTAAACACACATTTTCAAATTATAATAAACTGATCGAAACCCATTCTATATCGCCCCTTTTCCAAATCATCGTCTTTACTTATTAACAGGAAACCATATTTATCGTTCCAACATTTTTGACAAATTTTCCTGAATGAGTCATAGCTCATGTCTGTGTTAATATGATCACGATATATATGTCGCATATTAAGGTCATCTTGCTTAAACATAATAATCATGTTTGCATTGTCGCGTATAAGATGTTTTGGTATATGGGTATAAGTTTGACATAAGTAAAACGAATCAATATTTTTGTGTCGCCCCATACAGAAATATGAACGAATATTATCTTGTTTTTCACATGCAACATCGTCAAAAATCATAATGGAATTATTTTTGGCTTTACTGGGTGGTAAAACTGATTCATTCTGTGAGAATGTATGATAGCCCATACCTTTAATTGGTTTGATTAGCTTTTCCAAGTACTCATATTTGGGTTGGTACAGACTCTTTGAAAACACGTAAATATTTTCAAATTTCAATCCATTGGGACTTTCAATTAGACTAAACATAAGATTTGTCTTGCCACAGTTGGACGGACCAACAATCAGTGCTCTTATTGTGTTGGGTAAGAGAGTACTATGACGTGGGGGTAGCTTTTCACTAGCATTACCCCCCTCAATATTTCTAACAATAATATTTTCTTTTTGCTTTATTAAACGCATACTCCCTCTCAATGTGTTCATTCAATGAGAAACTATCATTGATTAAACAAGCATAAAATGGGTAAACGTTTTTATAATTACATCAGTCATAATTTGAACTGTAAACGGGGCAGTGGTCTTGTAAACAAGTTAATTAACATACTACCGGTTGAAGCACACATACCTGGATATAATTTCTGTGGCCCTGGTACAAAGCTAGAAAAACGATTGAAGCGGGGTGATCGTGGAATAAATCCTTTGGACGAGGCTTGTAGGGTGCATGACATTGCTTATGAACAACATAAGAATTTGAGTGAACGACATAAGGCAGACACAGAATTGCTCAACAGAGCTTGGGAGCGTGTTAAGGCTAAAGATAGTACCCTCGGTGAGAGAGCGTCAGCATATTTGGTCACCAATATCATGAAGTCTAAGAAAAAATTTGGAATGGGTATGGAAGAAAAGGGGGTGAAACGAGGTGGAAAAATGAAAATGAAAAGTTTGTCGTCCGTGGTTAGTGCAGCTAGTCGAGAATTGAAAAGGCAAAAACCTCTAGATATGATTAATGCAATTAAAATTGCACGCAAAACAATTCGTAAAACAATGGGTAGTAAGAAAAATGTTAGAGTTCCACGTGTAATTACTGTACCCAAAGTTGGAGGCTTTTTACCACTTATACCAATTCTGACTGCACTGAGTGCTCTAGGAAGTCTAGCCTCTGGTAGTGCAGCTGTTGTAAATGCAATTAACAATGCAAGGACGGCAAAACAGCAGTTGGATGAGGGGGCAGGGAGCGTGAAAAGAGTTGCCTTGGGAGAAGGAATGTATTTGAAGCCCTATCGAAAGGGCTACGGATTATACCTCAAACCACACAACAAGGGCTATGGAATAAGGAAACAAAAAAACTATTAAAAAGGCTACCCAAAAGAGCATTAACAAATTTAGACATTGAACATTTTGGTGGAAAATACATCCCCCATTTTCGTGATGTGTTTATGAGAGATACTCTTCCAAAATCACCACACAGTCAGGAATGTGGAGTCATAAATTTGGATGTTTCTTCGTCAAACGGCACACATTGGGTAGCTTATAATAAAAATGGAAATTCGGTACAGTACTTTGATAGTTTGGGGAAATCTACAACCACCAAAAGAGGTTGTAAAATATTTGGGAAAGGGAATTAAATACAACTATGAGAGAGTTCAACGTTTTAATTCATACAACTGTGGACACCTGTGTCTTAAGTTCTTACTATCATGTTATAGTGGGGGGAGGGTTTAATATAATCGTTGAAGGCTCAAATAAAAATTAGGGTGTTTTAAGACCGAGTGCAGTGGTTGAGCTATAAAAGATGAGAACAAGTGGACTTGAGCCACACTCAAAGTCAGCACCTCAGTTGGGATAAACAGGTCAAGAAGTCAGTTGATCAACCGCGCAAACAGGTGGGACGGTATCAGTTTCACTACAAAAGCAGATCTATCAACACAACTAATAGGTCAACAGCTACAACGGATACAACAACAACAAGAATAGCTAAAAACAGCAACAGCTAAAAGCAGCAACAACTCAAAACAGCAACAGCTAAAAGCAGCAACAGCTCAAAACAGCAACAGCTATAACGGATACAACAACAAGAAGAACAGCAACAACAACAACAACTACAAACAGCATAAAAATGAATCAACCCGAGCTCACCAACAGTAAAATTCAAGCCATTTTTGATGAAGATCATGTTTGTATAAACGTGCTAAAAGATTTTAATGAACGCAATCAGAAGCCACTTCTTTCAAAAACCAAGATGACAGTTGGTGCCACCTACCCCATTCTCAGAGCACAGCGGAAGAATACAAAGATTGGAGATTCCATTGCTTTAGAATTAGAGCAATACATTCTATACCTACCTGAGCGGTATACAAGTCTTCAAGATGAGACTATCATTGCATTAAAGGATAAGAAGTATTTGGTCATCAAGAGAAATGATGGGAAATTATACTTAGAATTAAACAAGACCAATAAAAATTTGTAACTGTATCAATATTTTTCAATAAAAATTATTTTTTCAAACTATTTAAATTTGAATACAACTGCTCTTTTTATGATGGTAGGAACTTTCAGATATCTATTATATATATAAAAATACATTTCAATTATTTAACAGTATTGGTTGAGAAGTGATTACATACGCACACATCAGTTTTCGTGTGGCCCTTATATACTTTTGAACAGTTTACTATAAACCAGTTTTACTTGACTTAGTCTATATTCGACGGACAGACTTATTTCTTTTTGGTGGTGGCGCTTACATAAATATATTACACCAGCAATGAGTCAACATATTTTGAGTCAGTTGACGAAAGCTAGAAATGCATTGAAAAGAAAATTCGAATCTATCAAACAAAGGAAAACCCTGAATGAAATAGAGTTGGAGAAAACTTTTAAACCCATAACAGAGCCTTTACAGGAGCTAGTTAGCGAGAATAAAAAAATCAAGTTTGTAAAAGTCGAAGACGGTGACAATGACGAAAAGTCAAAATTACAGAAAACTATAAAATCAATAAAACTCAAGTCCACTAACACTAAGGTTGATGACAATGAGAGTTCTAAATGGGAAGATCACTACTTTGGAAAGAATAATTTAAATTTAAAAAATTATGATGATAGTGAAGAAAGTGAAGCAGACAACGATGAAACAAATTACTTTTCACATTCGAATATTGAAGAAATTTCGCAAATAGAACCGGAGATTGAATCAGAAGTAGAAGATAATGAAATAAACCTTAATATCAGTCAGCTACAGAGAGAGAAACTTTTGGATAATGCTTATGGTCCCCGAAGAAGCACAACAGATTCTCGTTCTTTAATGTTGGGGAACAGTACATTAAATATTAATAATAATAAAATTATATTGTCGAGTGGAAGTAGTTGGACCCTTACTCCTGGTCTATACTCATTAATTTTCCATAATAAGCCTACAGACTACAACAAAAATGACTTGGAAACTTACAAACAAATTTTAAATGAGACTAGTGTGTATAGAAGAGATTACGACCCAAATAAACAAGTGAAGGGGAGTCGAGCACAAAAATATATAAAAATTATCAAGCCTCTCATAACTACTGATTCAATTCCCTCAGCAATGTCTACACCAAATCGTTCGAAAACAGGTTCAGGACTTATGACCCTACAATCTTCAAAACCAAATTATGTGTATTGGGATGATGTCAATGAATTAGTTGAACGATTACAGATTCTTTTAGCTTCAAAAACAGCTGGTAATACTAATCATAATAATGAAATTAATATCGATAATAGAAGAATTGCGTGAGGCGAAGATAATATACTAATATCTATAAATATGTAATACAGTTGACAATTGCATTTATAATCAGTATGTCTGTTGACAAGTTCGGTCATTTTATTAATGATAAGGAGCATTCAGAACCCCTGAAAAGAGGCATTAAAACTGGTGTGGGTTTATACATTGATAGTGACGGTAATCTGAATGCTCAACATAGACGAATTAAAAATTGTGGTGGACCGATAGAGGGAAACGATTTAGTAATAAAAGACTATCTTGATAAAAGCATTGAGAAATTAAGAGATACTATAACAAAAATGGTATCTACACCACTTACAGAATATGTTGATGAAACTTTAAAACACTTCAGATTCGAAGTAAACCAAAAAATAACACAAGCACTAAATGCTAAATTTAGTGTTATGGATGACAGAATTAAACAAATTGAAGATAGATTAGAGAGTGCTGATAAAATCTTTGCAAATCTAATTGCACAAATGAAAAGTCTTGAAGAATATACATATAAATATATGAACAAGCCAAGACCAAGCTAATTGAAATCAAACAATTTCTTTTACCCATTACTAAATTATGAGCAAACGAGATATTATTAACGAACTACATGGACCCTCCCGCAAGAACTTTCTACGACGTAGAGTTGTCACAAAGGGGATAAACGATCTGTGGCAAGCAGATTTGGTTGAAATGGGAGCATATGCTTCATCCAATAATGGTTATCGTTATTTGTTGACAGTAATAGATACTTTCTCTAAATTCGCTTGGGGTGAAGCACTAAAATCAAAAACAGCTAAGGAAGTTGCCGAAGCAATGGAGAAAATATTTAAATCAGGACGTGGTGTTCCCAAGAACCTGCAAACAGATGATGGAACCGAGTTTTTCAATAAAAAATTTAAGATATTAACAAATCAGTATAAAATAAATCACTATTCAACATTTAGCACTCTTAAGGCGTCAATTGTTGAACGATTTAATCGAACGCTAAAAGAGCTCATGTGGCGTGAATTTAGTTTCAATGGAAAATATAAATGGATTGATATGTATAAAAGTTTAATTGACGGTTACAACAACCGAGTACATAGAACAATAAAAATGAGTCCAATTGACGTTGATTCATCTAGTGAAAAACTACTTTTGAAGACGGTATACAATTCATTTGAAAATATTCACTGGAAGTAAATTGCGTAATGGGGACAATGTTCGCATTAGTAAATACAAACATGTATTTGAGAAAGGGTACAAGCCGAATTTCACAACAGAAGTATTTAGAATAAGAACTGTGAAAAACACATATCCAACAACATATTTGTTAGAAGACTTAAAGGGGAATCCAATTGAAGGGTGTTTCTACAGAGAAGAAATAAAAAAGACTCGTTTCCCTGATACATACCTGGTCGAAAAAGTGTTGAAACGAGACGGAAAAAGGGCCTTGGTACGTTGGCTGGGCTTCCCAATGAGTGAAGATAGTTGGATCGATGTAAAAGATATTTTATAGTCTTTATAAACTGTTTAATTTTAGTAAAGACCAAAATTCAAGCACAGAAAATAACGTTTTGGAATTCATTTTAAATTTTGAAAAAAATTGTATTTACTTTTATTGAATTTAATACACAACTTTACATTAAACTTACAACTACTTTATTAACATTTTATTAAACTTACAACAAATTTATAAACTATTCTTTACAATATTATATAAGACTTATGTACAACTTTTATTCACATTTTATATTAAAAATAAATACATGTTGCTTAATAAAAACTGTTTTACAAATCTTATTTTTCTATGGTTGTTGGTCTTGATGTTCATTGTAGAACATCTCAAGCTCAAGAGCTGCATAAAATAAATCCGTTTCAGAATTTTCTATTTTATTTTGTAATGAACTGATTATGGTGTTTCCATTGCTATGAGTCTGGAAAGTGAGATTGTTTTCCAACGCATTTACCTGTTTTCCCCAAGTAAATGATTCGGCTTCTAAAAATTGTATATTTGTTAAAAGCTCACTTTCTTTTTTTAAATATGTATAGCGCTCTCTTTCTATTATTCTATGGTGGTGATAGGCTAATGTTGAAAATTGATCGCTCTCAATAAAACGTTTATCATCTTTATTATCAAGAATTTTCTTAATAATTTGATAAGTGTTTATAGTATGACCTTTAGATCTAAACAGTGACATTTTTCCATATTCTGATTCACCTGTTTTTAGACATTTTTTATAATTTTCAATGTCTAGTTTTTCTAAAGCCGCCCTTTTTACACCTTTAATTTTCTTAAATGTTTTCTCAACATTATCCACTTTATAACAATACATTTTTGGACGAAGTCCAACAAACTCCAACATGGGCTTACCATTAAGCTCATCCTTGAAGAAACCCAATTTTTTCTTATTAACTTTTTTGAAATTATATTTACTGGCAATTTCATCAGAATAGTCAGATGTGTCGAATTTTGATTCAACATCATTTCGAATATCACTGTAGAAATCTTTGGTTTTTATTGTATAAATAAAGGAGTCGGTATCCATGTAATTCAATGTTAAATTATTCTTAAACTTTGGTTGCATGTAATCATAGTGGAAATCATACATTTTCCACTTTGATAAATCCAACACTGTGAAGCCTAAATACATGGGTTTATTGAAAACATTTCTTAATCTTCTCATTTGAATTGCATAAAAGTTTTCATTTATTCTAGTTGAACTATGAAAGCTGCTTCTAGCAATTAATGATCTTGCACAAAGTCTTTTGCGGCCTACGGTGAATGTTTCTTTTGGTTCCCACTCGGTGACTAGTCTTACGTCAACCCTCTTCTCAACATTTTCCATGGTTTTGCCATAGACTGCGTTATTCAATAATTTGAAAAAATCTTTTTCAAACGAATTTTTTGCGTTCGTTCTATGAAGAGTATTCAAATCGATGTAAGTCTTTAACCAAGGTTTTTGTCTGAAACATATACCTCGATGAATTTTTTTCAACTGTAAACCATTATCCAAACATTGTTGTAATGTTCGGTAATGGATAACATAATTACGCTTATTACCAAGGTCAGCGACTAACTTTTCTACTTTTGATGTTTTTGTTGGTAATCTGATACTCGGACAAAACGGAAGATCATTATGCTGATCATGTATAGTGTAAGGGTAATCTAAGTCCTACTTCTAAAATGTATCCATAATCAGCATCAATTGCTATGTTATCAACATTGAGATGTTCTATGTCTGTAGAGGACAGCCACTTAAAACCATTATATGGCAGAGCTTGTGACATTGCCCAACCATATAAATTGTTTGCATCCAGGTACATTAAAAATGTTGAATCCTTGGATGGATCGTATGTAGATAAATATTTATTATTTGCTTTCGTATATCTATGACAACACTGCACAAGACCGCCACGAATACCAGACTGAATAAACCTATACATATCTATATCTGTAAGCAGTTCTAATTCAATCTTTGTGCTCTTTAACATAGCCTCCCAAGATAAGCCTGGAGTTGTATAAAAATGAGCTGGGTCAAGGGAATAAATTTGCATACAAATGGAACGGAAATTTTCAAAAACATCTGTTAACAATAAAACATCAGTTTTTAAGTACAATTCTAAATAATCTTTCAATGTTGAACATGAAAATTCAGACCAAACTTTAAGTGCATGTGTATAGTCTTCCTCAGAACAGCCAGTTTCTGTTAAATTGCTATAAAATGCTTCTCTTGGAGGGAGAGAAGTTTCTTGCAATCTACTCTCAGAATCTAAATATTCATAGGGGAAAACACCCTTTTGACGCATTAGTCTGAACTCATTTTCAAGATTGAAATGCAACTTAATTGTTTTCAACTGTTCATCAACTAAATTAGATGCAAGAGCATCTAGACTTGATGACATAAATCGAAAAGTGTCTAGAAAACGAATTTCTAAACTATTTCCGTTTTCACACTCTATCATTTTTGAAAGAGATATATAATGTTCCTTATTAATGGGAATAACCTTAATTTCTCCAGGTATATGCGCAAGTTCTTTTATAAACAAATGAGAATCGTACTTGGTGAAATTATGGAAGAAGACAGGTATAAAGTTGTTCGTCTTATATGTCAAATTACATTTTGAATGAGCAGCACCCCTGAATTTTCCAGTGAAATGACAATGATCCCTCACCCTATCTGTTGATAAGACACTCTCACAAATGTGACAATTAATTGTCTCTTGAAACACAATCTCATCTTCCGGACTCATAACAATGGAAACATTCTTAGTCAAATATTTATTATTAAGCCTCTTTAGATTTTCTACTAATGAACTTATAAAACTTAAACCTGAATTTTTACTAGTTTCTAATACAAACTTATCTAAGCCGCTATCAAATGCACACTTTATGTAGTATGCATAAGATATTGGAATATGTTCATTAATATTAAATAATTTAGAACTTACTTCTATATTCTTCGGTTGAAGAATACACTCAAAGTCTGCATACACAACAAATGGGACCTGCAGTTGGTGGTGGTGTTGTGTAAATTTCAATGTCGCTTCATTGGGATTGGGAAGCGTTGACACTGTTCCATTGCACAGCTCCTTATGCCTCAATGCGATCGCCTCACTGGACGAAAAGTTGAGACATATGTTGCAGAACCATTGCTTTCTCCTCGGATTCCCAGTTTGTGATGATATCAGCCTACAAAAAGAAAATGTCATTCAAAAGATTTAGTATTTAATAAATCACTATTTAATGATATGAAATACTTACGCAGAGATATTTTTAATCCACATGTAATGAGCATATTCCCCCTCTTCTAGGAATAGCATATTAACATGTACGCGTTGCTCATTTCCAGAGTGGAATAGGGGTCCAATTACATTGCCACTCTCTTCATCGTATCCGAAAACGTTGACGCTCACATGGGGATTACTTTTGACGAATATTCTTATGTCCTTTATCTTAAGGGGGAAGGACAACCCAGTGAAATCCAATGTCATATCATTGTACACTTTAATTTTTGTGTCAGTAATGATTACTTTATAGCTGCTACATCTTTGAGGATTCTTAATATCTGGCGTCAATGCCGAAAGTAGTGCCCATTTGAAACAGTAGGGGTCATTGTTTTGCACATTAATGATTGCCCGCTTCTTACTCAGTTTCAATGGTAATGTCATGAACGAAGAACCACGTATGGGTGTATACTGGTTCACATTCATTTCCAGACGGATCATACCAATTAAAGTCCAACCACTATCCTTTTCCTGGAACTCTCCCATTTTGGTTATTATCTGGCTAGCGTGTTCAGGAAATGTTTGTTCCAGATCAGTATCTGCGCTTACAACAGACATTTTACTTTGAAACGACTTTGTTTCAAGAATTTCAGATTGTTCCTTTAAAAGCATATACTCAGCGAATAACTCGAAATTCACTTTGGCTGAGACATGACTTTGAAGAACTTTGAGTAAATGTGGCTTGAAGGCAATTCCTGCTTCAATCAAAAACTCCTCAGGGATTCTAAGTGCCACCCCCTCGTTTAAATACATGTATTGTATTATTCTTCCCTTGAATCCATCCGAAATCTTTTTGATCTGACCGTCCACCGGTACAATCGCCTTCATTTTATGTTGGTCCGTGCGAACATGATGTTTCCATTGGACTCCCGATGCGAGGAATTTCCGGCATGATGGGCAATAGATTGCATCCTGGTTATTCATTTTAGTAGTGTTGTTGTTGTTGTTATTGTTCTCGCTGTTGCTGTTTTTATCTGCTGCTGTTTTTAGCTGTTGCTGTTTTTAGCTGTTGCTGTTATTTAGCTGTTGCTGTTGTATATCCAGTTGACACAGTTGATACAGTTGACACAGTTGACACTAACGTTTTTCCGTTGAACGATACGTTTAAACTAAACTTTCTAATGTGGAGTCTATACATTTTATAATAATAATAGTAGGACCTCACACATTCCTATACACTTTCTAACAGTCAATCTCATGGGGGAATTCTCATCGGAATCCCCTAGCATATAATCCCTGTACAAGCCGCTTGCTAGCACATGCCAACACATACCAACAATCTAAGCATTAAGAACCCTCACATAAATTAACACGCTTAACAACATGAATGTCAAACCATGCCACAATAATTGTATTAGCACCTATGTAAGTGGTTAACTTTAAAAGATCGCGCACGTGTTCATGAGGGGTGTGAAATACTCGAGACAGGTTTTCTTGTGAAATACTCGGAGCAGGTTTTCTCACAATCGGGACGCGAGAGTGAGTTTTGGGTAGACTTTGTGTCTATCAAAACAAAACAATACTTACCTGACCCTTGACCTCTGACCCATTTACTGACGTCAGCAACAGGTTTACAGGTTTTCTTCACTATCGCTATGCGAGGGTGAGTACAAGCCGCGGCGCGCATAGCTCAATGCATGCTCATAGTCCCGTGCAACCCCGTGTTCACACTTGGACATTCACATACACATAAACACATACCGGGATCGCACGTGGATCGCACACACACACACACACACACACCCTCATCCTCACCCTAATGTACAATCTTGAATCTTGGACATTCTCATACACATAAACACATACCGGGATCGCACGTGGATCGCACACACACCCTCATCCTCACCCTAATTCACAGTCTTAACCTAAAGAGGTCATAAATTAACTCTCGCATACCAAATATTAGGACACTTTTCCCACCACCTGTCAAACTGTCATCTCACTAACACTTGTTTACGATCGACACAACCCCCCCTCACCCACACTTTTCAACCCTTTGTGCAACCATGCATAACTAATCCCCCACCACGAAAATTAATGACCCTTTACCCCCACCTCCAAAACTGTGCTGAAACCCGCATTTATCAACTACTAACATATCTGCGAAATTTGACCATTACGTTATATCCCCGAAGAACGGCGGTATGTCTACCGGTTTTAATTTAATTTTTTGTCCTGATGGCTTATTCCCAGCATGCCATCTTATTTTTTCTTGGTTGAGTTCTTTATAGTGTATTCGCATCGATGGCGTTGCTTGTCCATGGGATTTTAGTTCTTCGAAGATTTTTGTTATTTGCTCGAAGTCTTCTTTGATCTCGTCAAGATCGTTTTGTTTTTGTTTCGGATCTCGTCCAGCGCGATTCATTGTTCTTTTCAATGTATATATTGCTCTGCTAAATTCATCTATCCACATCTTATTCTGTTCCCGATCGGGAAGCAATGTTTCGTTTAATGTTTTTTAATTGTTTTCTTATTTAATTCTGCCATTATTTTATTTTTTAAAATCTGAGTTTTCTCGAAAGCGACCTTCGTGAAATAATCTCCTCCACATAAGGATTCATTTTCTTGCAGTATTTGATGTTGTCTTTTGAACAATTCCCATTGCTCTTGATCTTTTGTTTCCCAACCCAAGCTTGGGCCTTCGTCCTCTACCATTTCTTAGTTCCAGCTTTACAATTGCGTGTATATGGCAGATTGACTAAATTCTTTTAGTCGTTTAATAATCTTTTTAAAACGTCCAGATGTTGCTTTTAGTTTATTTTTAGCACTACTGTTTCTATTTATTTTTCTCTGTGGTTTCGAGGAACCACTTTCTTTTGAGGGTTGTTTTGTGTCGCCGCACGTTACAATGTTGCGCTGCTGTGGGTTCTATTGACCACTTTCCAGCGTAGTGCCTCTTTTTTTCTTGTTTATGTGCGCCGCTTCTTTGGGTTGCCAACTCTGATCCCTCGCAGCTCTTTACTGCGTCGTCCAGTCGCTGATCCCACGAAATTTAGATGATTGCAGCAAATGGGGCCGTTGCAGCATGTCGGTAAATTTTTTTAATTTTCTACGGTTGATAACAAAAATACACGTCGAATGACACATCAATCATAAAAATCCGTTCAGTGGTTCAAAGATAATTAATTTTGAAATTTTTAATGGCCTTTCCATAATGAGATGAAAAGTCAGTTTGTCTGTTTGTTTGTATTTTTAAAAAAATCCTCTTTACATGGTAAAATTCTAGTGACCAAAACATTTCCATGCCACAAAATTTCTAATATCCAACTTTGTGACGAATGAAATTAAATTGTATATAAAACTTATTCTTAAAAAAAAGTTTGGCTTTCGGCACTGCGAATAAAAGTGATTTTTATTAGGTAAGAAGATGCGGGACCTCATTACGCACTGTGCCGAATGCCAAACTATAGATACTGTGTTTAAAAGTTTAAATGAGGATCTATTCCCTATCATAAAATACGAAACTTTTATTCTACGATTTTTTCGAAATATCGCTAGCTTAGCAGAAAATTGCTAAAGCCCGCTAAAAGTCCCACAGTATCAGTAGAAGCTTCAGATATGTTTTATGTAAGGTATTTTGAAGATCTTTAAGGTACACCTTTATTCTTTTTGTCTGGAGAACATAGGTAAGAAGCTACAGGTGAAATAAGATATCTTTGGCGATTTAAGAAAAATCTACACCTCAAGTCAGCATAAAATATGTTATATGTTATAGTCAATTTCGCTTTTTTTGACATTTAACACATATCTGTGAAAATTCGTGCCGAATGCCAAACATTTTTTTGAAGAATAAGTTATATATTCAATTTATTATCGGTTGTCATAAAATCGGATATCAGAAATGTTGGGGCATGGAAATGTTTAGGTCACTTGAATTTTAGCTCGTAAAGACTTTTTTTTAGAAGATATGACTTTCAACGTCAGACAATTTTTTAGTAGGCACGAGCTCATTGCACCATCGTAAATAAACTTCTCGTCCGAGCACCGACATTGTTTCTAAAAATGCAATATCATGTAGCCTTCTGACACCGACGAAGTTTCTGATTCTGTGATTGTCAGCGGTGTTCCAAATGACAGCCTTGATACTTTAACTGTCTCAAATGGTCAATCAACAAAGGCAGTGGCGTCTGCTAATTTTACTGCTGCTGCTGATAAAACTACGCTTGTAGGTGCTCCACCAAAAAAACAAATTTTTGTTTCTAGGCTGTCCCCTGATACCACATCTGATGATGTCTTGGCTTTTATTCAAGCCAAATCTGATGGCAAAATTACGGTGGAGAAATTGAAATTTTTATATCTTTGGGAGATATCGTCGTTCAAAACAAGTTTTCCGGTCAATCATTTTAACAAAATTTGTTGTAAAGATTTCTTGCCTGATCACATAATTGTAAAGGAATACTCTATAAAAAAGAACTAGGGAGCTTCACCCCTTCTCGCTTCACTCTTCGACCACCGACTCACTTCGCTCGAGGTGCTACAGTCGAGCATACTAGATACTTGAAAGGCTGGTCTTTAGTTGTCTGGTTTGTAAAAATTATACTGAAACACAATTTTATATAATATAACATTTTTTGTTAAAATACATATAAATTAAAATTTTGTGTCCATAATCATTCCTATAATTATTTTTTCCCTGCAATTGGACTTTGCCAAAAAATCAGATTTTGTGTTATGGTGGAAAATAGTTAGATTTGGCGGAAAATAATCTGATTTTGCAGGAAAAAGCTAAAATTCGTGAAATAGTAGAGATTTGGCAAGAAGAGTTACTCTGTGAGTTTCGAACTAAATGTTAATTTACATCCGATTGCTCCTATGGTAGCTATAGGATATAGCAATTCGATTTAAATCAAAATTGTTCACGACAAAAGACAGCCCCCAACATACAATCTGTGATTTGGTTAAGATAACTGAAGAAACAATAAAGATTTCCATACTAAAGGTTAATTTCATCTGATTGTTCCAATGGCAGCTATAGGATATAGCCATCCAAACAACAAAATTATCCGTACTAAGCTATTCTGTGACCTTTGACCCCGAATTTGACTTACATTTCGAATTTCGCAAAATTGTGAATTGCAATAATTATTTTTCCCCCGTAATTGGACTTTGCCTAAAAATCAGATTTTGTGATATGGCGGAAAATAGTCAGATTTGGTGGAAATAGTCAGATTTGGCGGGAAAAGTAAGATTTTGCGGGGAAAAGCTAAATTTTGGCAATAAGAGCTAATCTGCGAGTTTCGTACTAAATGTTAATTTCCTTCCGATAGTTCCTATTGCAGCTATATGATATAGTAATCCGACTCTGTCCAAATTTGGTCAGGATATAACAGTTACTCCCAAACACACAAACTGTGAGTTTGGTAGAGATATCTTAAGAAATAAAAAAGTTTTTTATACTAAATGTTAATTTGCATTCGATTGTTCCTATGGCAGTTATATGATATAGTCCTCCGACCTTGACCAAATTTTGTCAGGATATAACAGGCACTCCCAAACATACAATCTGTAAGTTTGGTTGAGATATCTTAAGAAATAAAAAAGTTTTTCATACTAAATGTTAATTTGCATCCGATTGCTCCTATGTCATCTATATGATATAGTAATCCGACTTCGACCAAATTTGGTCAGGATGTAACAGGCAGTCCCGGTTTGGGCTACACGTTGATTCTATGTCAGTCAATCAGTGAGTAAGTGAGTCAGTCAGGACATAGAGTTTAATACATATAGATTTATTAAAGCAGTACGCAATTTAAAATTCAATTAAGTAAAGGACATTGAGTTAATCATTAGAGAAAGCGAGTCAGCATATGGTCATTTCGTAGACCTCTAAATAACAAACAAAAAAATCATTTCATATTAACATTGAATTGATGTAACTACAACATTTATATAAAACGTCAGCAAAACATTAATAAATCAAGCGGTCGAGTGCGCTCGACAGTAAGATACCCTGAGCCTAGGCAAAACGCAGCAAATTCAATAAAGTTATCTCCAGAAAGTGCAATAAATTTTATACTAATCCTTTATTATCGACTATGATATAAATGAGTGTATGTACCAACTTGCACGATATCAAGTAATTTTTTAAATGCATTAAAATAAAATAGGTCGCTGCTGGATAACTCGATATACATTCGTTTTGGCAGAGTAAATATAAAACAAGGGGGCTCCGGCTACAGTCGAGTGTGCCGGATGATGATGCGGCATTAACTTTTTGTCTAATTTTTCGTATTACATCTATGTGATCTAGTGAACCGATTTAAACCAAATTACAAATTCTGAATCTGTGAGTTTGGTTGACTTATCTCTAAAAACAACAATAATTTTCGAACTATATCTTAAAGTTCGTTCCTATGGTAGCTATTTGATATCCGATTTCAACCGAACTTGGTCAGGGTGTAGAATACCATCCCAAATGCGTATTCTGTTAGTTTGGTTGAGATACCTCATACAACAAAAAAGTTTAACTTACTAAAACTTGATTTTGGACTAATCGTTCCTATGGCAACTATATCACATAGTGTTTCGATTTTAACCAAGTTTAGTCAGGATGTATGGGACTATCCCACATGCATATTTTCTCAGTTTGGCTGACATATCTCAAGCAACAAAAAAGTTTTTCATACCAAAACTTGATTTTCGACTGATCTTTCCTATGGCAGCTATATGATATAGAGACCGATTTTAGCCAAGTTCGGTCAGGATGTATGGGACCATCCCACATGCATATTGTCTCAGTTTGGCGAGATATCTCAAGCAACAAACAATTTTTTCATACTAAAACTTGATCTTCGACTGATCGTTCCTATGGCAGCTATATAATATAGTGTTCCGATTTTAACCAAGTTTTTTCAGGATGTATGGGACTATCCCACATGCATATTGTCTCAGTTTGGCTGACATATCTCAAGCAACAAAAAAGTGTTTCATACCAAAACTTGATTTTCAACTGATCGTTCCTATGGCAGCTATTAGATATAGTAGCCCGATCTTAGCCAAGTTTGGTCAGAATGTATGGGACCATCCCACATGCATATTGTCTCAGTTTGGCGAGATATCTCAAACAACAAACAATTTTTTCATACTGAAACTTTATTTTCGACTGATCGTTCCAATAGCAGCTATGTTAAATAGTGTTCCGATTTTAACCAAGTTTGGTCGGGATGTATGGGACTATCCCACATGCATATTGTCTCAGTTTGGCTGAGATATCTCAAGCAACAAAAAATTTGTTCATACCAGAACTTGATTTTCGACTGATCGTTCCTATGGCAGCTTTATGATATAGTAAAGTGATTTTGACCAATTTTGATCAGGATGTATGGAACCATCCCACATGCATATTGTCTTAGTTTGGCTGGGATATCTCAAACAACAAAAAAGTTTTTCGTACCAAAACTTGATTTTCGACTGATCGTTCCAATGACAGCTATATGATATAGTAGACCGATTTTAACAAAGTTTGGTCAGGATGTATGGGACTATCCTGCATGCATATTGTCTCAGTTTGGCTGAGATATCTTAAGCAACAAAAAAGTTTTTTATACTAAAACTTGATTTTCGACTGATCGTTTCTATGACAGCTATATTATATAGTGTTCTGATTTTAACCAAGTTTGGTCAGGATGTATAGGACTATCACACAAGCATATTGTGACAGTTTGGCAAAGATATCTCAAACAACAAAAAAGTTTTTCGTACCAAAACTTGATTTTCGACTGATCGTTCCTATGGCAGCTAAATGAAATAGTAAACCGATTTTAGCCATGTTTGGTCAGGATGTATGGAACCATCCCACATGCATATTGTCTCAGTTTGGCGATATATCTCAAGCTACAAAAAAGTTTTTCATACTAAAACTTGATTTTCGACTGATCGTTCCTATGACAGCTATATTATATAGTGTTCTGATTTTAACCAAGTTTGGTCAGGATGTATAGGACTATCACACAAGCATATTGTCCCAGTTTGGCAAAGATATCTCAAGCACAAAAAAAGTTTTTCATACCAAAACTTGATTTTCGACTGATCGTTCCTATGGCAGCTATATTATATAGTGTTCTGATTTTAACCAAGTTTGGTCAAGATGTATAGGACTATCACACAAGCATATTGTCCCAGTTTGGCAAAGATATCTCAAACAACAAAAAAGTTTTTCGTACCCAAACTTTATTTTCGACTGATCGTTCCTATGGCAGCTATATGATATAGTAGCCACTATCCCACATGCATATTTTCTCAGTTTGGCTGACGTATCTCAAGCAACAAAAAAGTGTTTCATACCAAATCTTGATTTTCGACTGATCGTTCCTATGGCAGCTATATGATATAGTAGACCGATTTTAGCCAAGTTTAGTCAGGATGTATGGGACTATCCCACATGCATATTGTCTTAGTTTGGCTGAGATATCTTAAGCAACAAAAAAGTTTTTAGACCCCGTACTTAAAAAAAGTACAGGGGTCTATTAACTTTGTCATAAAAAAAAATGTGCGTAACAGGCAGAAGGAGGCGTGGCTGACCCCATAAAGTAAATATATTCTTGATCAGCATCAACAGCCGAGACAATATAGCCATGTCCGTCTGTCCGTCTGTCTGTCCGTCTGTCCGTCCGTCTGTAAGAGCGCCTAGATCTCAGAGACTATAAGAGCTAGAGCGTTCAAACTTGGTATGTAGGTCCGTCTATATTGCAAGCAGATCAAGTTTGTTTTATATTTTGGCCACGCCCACTTTAACGCCCACAAATTAGAAATATCTTATTTTAAACGGCAATTTAAAGGATATCTCAATCAATCTAACAGAATATGCATAAAAGAAAGTTCTATACATTCTGACCAGGTTTGGTTGAAAGCGGTCCGCTATATCATATAGCTGCCATAGGAACAATCAGTCGAAAATCAAGCTTTAGTATGAAAAACTTTTTTGTGTATAGAGATAGCTCAACCAATCTAACAGAATTTGCATCTAGAGTTATTTTGTACATTCCGACCAAGTTTGGTTGAAACCGGTCTTCTATATAATATAGCTGCCATAGGAACAATCAGTCGAAAATAAAGCTGTAATATGAAAATTTTTTTTGTTTATTGAGATATATCAACCAATCTAACAGAATATGCATCTAGGGTTATCCTATTCATTCTGACCGAGTTTGGCTGAAATCGATTCACCGTATCATACAGCTGCCAAAGGAACAATCAGTCGAAAATCAAGCTTTAGTATGAAAAACTTTTTTGTTTTATTTGGTTAAAATCGATTTACTGTATTATAAAGCTGCTTCATAAATTATAAGTCTTTGTTGTGTTAGTTAAATTTATTTATTGTTTGCCAGTTTGGCAGGTATGGGTTACAATGTTAACTTAATGTCGGATTAACATCGCGACGTGTATTTAACAGAATGACGACCTGTTGCCGGAGTTGTGACGTGTGCTATCGACGACGTATATTTCAGAACTAAATTTAACATTATAAAAGTTATTAAGAGCTAGATACAAAATATTACAATTTAAAAACATTATAGCATGCAGCCAGGTCGTGGTCGGCATGCCGACCAAACATATGCGCGATAACGGATAATGCATAACAGAGGCATCCGATTACCGCCGTTGTCGTCTGTAGCGGGAATGCAGACATGACGTTCCCACGCTTCAGCATTGCGCGTGCAAGAGTTGGTTAACTACTCCCCCCTCAATTGAAGGCCGCCCTTGGCCGATGCTATTTCGGCGATCACCTCGTTCATATTCTTAGCCGTGATCCTCTTCTTGATGATGCGCCAATAGACGTAGCCGATGCAGATGATTAAGACGCAGGCTGCGCCAAGGAGAAGCCACATTATAGTTGTGTTAATGCTGTTAGCCTCACCCCAGACCTCCTGAATCGTCTCCAAATTACGTTCATTCAGCCGATGAAGGTACGGGAGACTAAGCACATCCTGATGACCTGTGACATTGAATAAAGGGGACGCTGCGATGCCTGGGACCCGGTTCTGGACGTTGTTGCGGTTAATGTATTTTGTTCCATTAACCGTAGCCCAATCGTTGAATATGATTAGGTGCGTACCATGCACCCACCTCTCAGTGCCATTGTCCACGCACACCAATACCGATGCGTCGTTGATGATGATGATTCCGTCGTCGATCCATGTAATAGCATCCAGGTGACTCGGCTGGATTTGGCAGTGAGCCACTCCGCCCGCATGGAGATCTCTGGCGCATGATTTGGCCGTTGACAGCTGACAAAAGGTTGTTCTCGGGGTGGTCGTGCAGATCTTCAATGCCTGAACCTGGCCTTCGCATTCGGCGATGGTGTTGATATACAATTGCAGCACATAATTCTCATGCAAAACCGGATACAGTGTGACCTTTCGGCAAATGTGCTTGAATTTAGGAAACGTAATTATAAAATAGATCATGTTTGTGGACTGTAGGAATTTCACGGACGACACGGACATAAGATCAGCAATGGGGGTATTTGTGGGCTCCTCAAGCCAAACGGATTTTAAGTTTGCGTGGTCTAAAATATTTGGACTGACCATGTTTGCCTTAGCAAGGGTTATGGCGAGTATTATGTTTTGCAACTCCATTAGCAACATTCTATTTTTGGCTAAGAGCGTTTCATATAAGTGCCCGGAATCAAATTGATTATTTTTGTAGTTTTCAAAATTTGGTTGACGGTTGAAGTTAATTGGTTGATTTGATCCTGTACTCCGGAATTAATTACGACCTGCCTATTATTAGAGCTTACAAGCTGTGCCTCAGTGATCCTAATATTTTCTAAAACTAAAACGCCAAGTGGCTAAAATGCTTACATTCCTAGAGCCTTAACATGAGGGTAAAACTTGTTATAGTAGGTTAATAAACCGGGATTTTTACTTAAGGTTGTCCTTGTGGACCACCCTCCCATTAATGAGAACCGTGGTTCCCAGGTCAGCTTCTACAGGTCTCTCTTCGCACAAAGGCGTGAGTTTGTTTCCGAGCCTACTATTGGATTTTACCAAAACTTTCTCGCCGACTTCGAAGACTCTATTCTGTCGAGACTGGTTCTCTCTAGCTCTGAGTGTGTCTTGAGCCCTTTTGATTCTATCCTGAACCTCTGTTAGTGCTACACCTGGATGAGATTTCATAACATCCACTGGTCTTTTGTTAGTGGCTGAGTGGCAGCAGGAACTTACCCCTAAAAAATTTATAGCGTCAGAATCTTCATCTGATTCGTCAGCTATCTGCGCTTCGGCAGCCCTAGCGGCGGCTTCATACTTCCTAGGATCAACTCCTTGACCTTGTGTGGTATGCTTCACTCTCTGACGCCTCTGACCAGTTGATCGGTCAGAAGTGCTTGATCGTTTATAGGCCTGAGGATTACTAGAATTGACATAGGCCGGAGATTGTGACGTCATCAAGCAATTAGACATCGAAGGATCAACTTCCATCGCTTCAGGCACGTTATTGTTGTTTTGGACCCTACCACTACATTGACTGGGCTGCCCTTGAGGTTTGTGCTGCCTACTGAAATGCGGGTTTCTTGCACCGCTTGCTATTGGATCTGTTCGCGGCGTAGCTTTTTCCAGCTGATGACCTTGCGCCTTCGCGTCTGGCCTGCGCTCTTTTTCTTCCTGGCTACGCGCGAAATTGGCAGCGAAAACATATCTTTCATGGTTCGACTCGACCTCTTGGGCGAGAGCCAGAGCCGAAGGCAAGTCCTTGGGTCGTGCCGCGAAAAGTACGTCTGTTAAACCGCGCTTAAGCCCCGATATGAACACCCGCAACGCATCGTCGCGAAATTTTTCACATAGGACTTTTGCCATACTTGATTCGTATGACATATTGACTTAATTCGTTAATAATGTTAGTTTCTTTTCGACCTCGTCATAGTATTGAAGCAAGGAGAGGCCACATAATCTTAGAGTGCCTAACTCTTGCTCGATGACGTGTATTGGCCGTTTGTCGCTATACGTGAAGTCGAGGCGATCTATTATCGCATCGAAATTTAATACTGTGCCGAATGAAGCCAGCACAGCCTCAGCGGAGCCCCTGATCTTACACTTTATTATGATCACTGGCTGACAATGATGTAAACTGCCATCATATGGCCTAAATAATTTATATGCTGCCGTCGCAGCTTGTCACCAAGAAACGTAGGTTCCTTGTGCACCTGTAAATTCAGGCAGACATTTGATCACGTCCAGCGGTTCATCGCAACGAACATTGTCTGCGATTTCTACTTCTTGAAACACTTTTATGGGCGGGGCAGTAATTGTCAAATCTGCTATCTTTCTTGTCACCTCCGCAATTTGGCTCTCTAAGCTTTCCCTTAAGGCCTTTTCTCTTGAATTGAACGCTTCTGCCTGTGCTTTCAACGCAGCTGTGACCGCTGACTCTACTAAAGCTTTAATCATTTGGGGGTCCATCTTGGGCTTTGGGTTTTTTATTGGGACTGGGCCGCTCTTATTTTCAGGGACGTCATCCTCAGAATCTGAATTTCCTAGTTTGGGGACCCTGTATTCTTGGAATGCCCTGTTCATGGATCGTTGTGAGTCAAAAAATCAAGCCACCAATTAACCGAAGAATCAACAAATTGTCGAAATGTCAGCAAAACAAAATGCTAGCAAAATGAAATGGCACACGGAACACAATATTCTTGTAGTCAGATATATTATTATTGTTATAAAGGGTACACGCAAACTTAAAATACGATCGTTGCTGAGCAACTTACATTGTTTTCATTGGGGACGTTCCTAATCGATGTATGATGTATTTGTCGGCACTGCTGCTACCTCGCTGCAGTCAAGATCGAATTCCAAATCGCTGCTCAGACTAGCTTGCGCGCTATTCTGGTGACACACCGCTGCCCGAGGAGCTCCTGCGGCCTCGGTGAACAAATAATTTATTATTATGCTTTAGCACACACGCACACTAACCAAGTTGACGTAGGTTAAGAGAGCGGAAAACACACTGACCGTTTTGAACACTTTGTCAGACGCAATTTGTGCTGACTGTTTTTATTTTTATTTTTTACAGTTCACTTTCCACAACTGTGGCTTATTTAAATAAACTTGTTTTTTGTTAACATTCACTTTCGACAATGGCGGCTTGTCACGAATTTGTAGAATTAAAGCTCACTTTATATTTTATTATTTAAATAAGCTTGTTTTTTGTTAACGCTCACTTTCGACCATGGCGGCTTGTCGTGAATTTGTAGAATTAAAGCTCACTTTATATTTTATTATTTAAGTAGGGTTCTTTACTTAGTTGGCCGCCAATAATAAGTCTTTGTTGTGTTAGTTAAATTTATTTTTTGTTTGCCAGTTTGGCAGGTATGGGTTACAATGTTAACTTAATGTCGGATTAACATCGCGACGTGTATTTAACAGAATGACGACCTGTTGCCGGAGTTGTGACGTGTGCTATCGACGACGTATATTTCAGAACTAAATTTAACATTATAAAAGTTATTAAGAACTAGATACACAATATTACAATTTAAAAACATAATAGCATGCAGCCAGGTCATGGTCGGCAAGCCGACCAAACATATGCGCGATAACGGATACTGCATAACAGAGGCATCCGATTACCGTCATTGCCGTCTGCAGCGGGAATGCTGACATGACGTTCCCACGCTTCAGCATTGCGCGTTCAAGAGTTCGTTAACTTATACTTATATAGTAACATAGTTATACAACTAGACACACATACAAACCCAAATAGTAACAGTCAGGCAGAGCCACGGCAAGAGCCAATTCAGCACATAAGCAATCTTACGACCAACGCATCTACTGATCAAAATTTATAAACAAAAGATCGATACACACAACGCTTAAAGCCAGTCAATAAACAATTTGCATACACAACATAATTTACCCTCTCAATAAGAGCACTTCGCGACAATGGTCACGTAGGCAGCTGCAGGAAACTAAATGTAAACAATATAATTGCGGCTTCTTGCTCACTTAGATTCTAAGATCGAGGCAGTCTTAAATTTGTCTTAAGCTCATTCGGACGCGTTATTAATAATTCTGCACCTACAAAACACTTCTTACTTATTATTTCTAAAAGCTTGGTACTTAGCAAATACAAGTACGTAAGTGGCGCAGCCGGTAGGATATAAATATTATCGACGCATACGATAAAGTTTGTATCCGCAAAAGAACTATATTTCCAAAACCGCGTTAACTAAAACCTTCGGTTTGTGAAAAATATTTTCAATTAACGGCGACGCATCGCTATCACTGTTCTTCACTGCGAACCCGATCCAATTAAATGCAGTGAAGGGGCTCCTTATTGGCGACGATATGCGTCTGCTGATGAAGGCGAGTTACGAGACTTGGTCCACCCTGAGGACAACTCTACTGAACCATTTTGAGGACAGGACACCACTTCATCAACTAATTTCGAGCATCCGGACGACGAAATATAAAGGAGACCTCAGTAAGTTCATAAACGATCTTGAACTTATATCAAATCGTGTTGTAAATAGACTAATAGACTAAATAATAGACAAATACAAAATTTTCCATCGATTCGACAAAATCCAATACTGACGTATACACCAAGATATAGTTTCAATCCAAATTATATACCACGACCACACTTTTCTCCTACTCAACCGACTCAAATTCAACAAGCTTTTCCTCAAACCAATCAAATTCAACCAAGACCACAGTTTAACCCAATGCAAAATCAAGCTCAGCAACAGCCAAAATTTAGAGTTCCATTCAAACGACAAAGGGAAAGTGCACAACAGAGACGTATAGAACCGATGGACATTAGTGAACATTTTTGGCTACAAGCCTCGGACAATCAGCAGTATATGAAACAGGAACAGGAGTTAGGTCAACAGGACCAAGAATTTGCACTGATACCGAATCAGATAGATCAGGAGGCATATCAGCAGGATCAGGAATATGTAGCACAGGACCAGAACTATATAACTTCGGAGGAGTACGATCAATATCAGCCAAATTTTCAACTTCAACAATAACATTAATTATTGAAAATGAACGTTGCAAATGCCTTTTAGATACTGGGTCAAACGATAGCTTTTGCACACCAAATATTTGGAAAAATATAGCGCTCATTAAATTGGCCAATCCATTAAAAGACATTACCTTGGCAGGAACAATTGTTATATCACACATGAAATACGGTAAATTAACAAGAATGCTGAACTCAGCAGCTAAAATGTATGTTCATCATTCTTCCGATAACCATGACTTATTGATAGGCAGAGACTTACTACTTACTAGAACAGTGGCACGCTAGTGTTGATTTCGCAAAAGGATCAGTTACTCTTATTAACACAGAGTACTCATTTATCAGTCCCTACGAAGAACCAAAAAACGAAGAAAGTAATGAAATTGAGCTAGAGCATCATGAATGGCTAGGTAATATTGAAAAGGCAAAAGAAATAGAGACAGTAAACGAGCTAATTTCAGAAGAACAGAACGTACTACAGAAAATACTTAACGACTATAGGGATATTCAATACAGTGACGGTGACGAATTAACTTTTACAACAAGCATTAAACATGAAATAAAAACAAAAACAGAAGTGCCAATGTACAGGAAAGCATATCCGTATGCACAAGTCCATGAAAGTGAAGTTAACGAACAAATAAACGACATGTTAAAACAGGGCATTATCAGACATTCGAACTCGCCATACAACAGTCCGTTACTATTTGTACCTAAAAAAGATGGCAAATTTCGTCTAGTAATAGACTTTAGAAAGCTAAATGAAGTTACAATAGATGACAGATTTCCAATCCCAAACAATGATGAGATACTAGATACTTCATTACTTCACTTGACTTGCTTAATTGTTTTATCAAATTCAAATGCACCCAGATTCTAGCAAAAAGACAGCTTTCCCGACAAAACATGGACATTACGAATACACTCGTATGCCATTTGGTTTAAAAAATGCACCCTCAACTTTCCAACGTTGTATGAACCATGTTTTAAACGGTATCATTGGACAACATTGTCTTGTTTATCTTGATGATATAATCATTTTTTCAACTTCACTTCAAGAGAATGAGAGTTCCATAAGAAAAGTCTTGGACTGCTTAAAAAAACACAATCTCAAATTACAATTGAGCAAATGCACCTTCATGCAAAGAGAAACAACATTTTTAGGACACATCGTAAGACCTGACGGCATAAAGCCCGAACCAAAAAAAATAGAAGCAATACCACGATATCCGATTCCAAAAACTCCAAAAGAAGTAAAATCATTCTTAGGTTTAGCAGGGTATTACCGAAAGTTCATAAAAGACTTCCCAAAAATTGCAAAACCAATGACAAAGTATCTTAAAAAAGAACAAATAATTGACGTCCAGAACGAAGAATATACAAATGCTTTTAATAAATTTAAAATGTTAATAGCCAGCGATCCTATTTTGACCCGACCCGCTACAATAAAAAATTCACCCTCACCACTGAGACAAGTAATTATGCATTAGGTGCAGTTTTGGCACAAGAAAATAAACCAATTTGCTTAGCAAGTCGAACTTTAAATGAACATGAAGTCAATTATTCCGCTATTGAAAAAGAGTTATTAGCCATAGTCTGGTCCACAAAATATTTCCGACCTTATTTGTATGGTCGTCGATTTACAGTTCAGACCGATCACAAACCATTAGTTTGGTTGGAGTCTCTTAAAGAACCGAACTCGAAACTTCAAAGGTGGAAACGAAAGCTTAATGAATATGATTTTGAAATAAAACACATACAAGGAAAAGAAAACCATATTGCAGATGCTTTGTCCAGAATAAAAATCAATGAAACTTTTATTGGGAACGCACAATACGATGACAACGAAAGTGAAGTTAGACGACTTTAGCAACAATACGCAGTGCATCAGAAGACGGAAGCCAATACATTCAAATTACAGAACGACCAATTAACCATTTTAATCGACAAATAATAATGATAAAAGGAACTCAGTTCAAGATCACAACAGAAAAATACTTTAATAAAAACATTACAAAAATAGAATACGCCATTAAAAGAAATCGAAGTTAAAGACATGCTAGAAAACATAGAAGGAACAAAAAATACAACAATCTTTTGCAACGACGATCAGGATTTTGCACTAATAAAAAGAACATACATGACCTTTTTAATTCCCAGAATTAGAGGTAAATTGACTAAATCTATAGAGCTAAAAGAAAATATAACAAATTATGCCGATTTCAAGGAAATTATTTTAAAATTACATGAAGATAAATTGCACCAAGGAATAGAAAAAGTTGTAAATGAGTTTAAAGCTTCAAATTTGTATCTCCCCGACTATCATAATTTAATACAAAACATAATTAATAAATGCGAAATTTGCAAGCTTGTTAAAGGAGAACATAGATTCACCAAATTGTCTTTGGAAATTACATAAAAAAAAACTTAATAAAATCAGAGAAAAATACATGATAGATTATTACATGAATAACAGACGAAATTATTTGACTTGTATTGACGTTTATTATAAATTCATGATGGCCGTAGAAACAGAAGCAAGAACATGGCTCGACGTAAAAGGGGCTTTACTGACAATTTTCAACACAATGGGAAAACCCAAGTTAATTAAATCAGATAGAGGTACAGGAACGAACAGCTTAAGTCTTCGAAATTGGTTAGAATCCGAAAATGTAGCCATAGAATACAATACGAACAAAACAGGAATAGCAGACATTGAACGAGTTCATAAGACTATTAATGAAAAATGAGGGTTATCTTGGCAACAAAAAATATTGAACATACAGGTACAGAAATGCAGGAAATAGCTTACACCTATAACCATAAAATAATACACGGAACAACCGGCAGAACACCCGCAGATATATTTTTATATAACAAACAACCGATTCAAAATATGCAGGAAAATAAAAAAAATAAAGTTGACAAAATAAATGAAAATAGAAAGGAACATGAGATTGATCCACAAATATCAAAGAACTTGCAGAAAACTAAGAAATCACACAACCCATTCCGGAAAAATATGAACGTTACACAAATAGACAACAAAAAGGGGTTTAATGAACTTTATGGGAAAATCTTTTAAATACTTGTATGGAACTTGAGATGCTGATGATTTAGAAGATTTAAATGAAAATATTAAGGATATTAGGAAAAACATGATCAATAACGACGAAATTAATGAAGTAATTAACCAAATTAATTATGAACTTAGATATATTTACTTAAGAAATACAAATGCGCAAACAGCAATAATAGTCCGTGAACAAATAGAAAGATTATTAGAGTATATTGATGATATTCAAATGGCTATGCAATTGGCAAGGCATGGGTTGTTAGATCCAAAACTTTTAAATCACGAAACAGCTATTCAAATAAATCAGGATCAGATCCTACATGTTGAAACATCGGTTTGGCTATCGTCAGATTTGAACTTGTACAATATTTTGCAAATTCCATTACAATCATTTGAAACTCCAGTGTATACAGTGGTACCATATCCAGATATGAATGAAAATCTTATTGAACACACATTAAACACAAATATTGTATCTGCCTACCTCCATAAAGAAAATGTAATAGATTTTAAGACTAAGACAATAATCACAGATAAATGTATAACATCAATTATTAAGAAGTCAGAAAATCAATGTAAACTAAAGCAAGGGCAAGCATCCTTAATTCAATACATTTATCCCAATATTTTAATGACATAAATTAATTCAAACTCAAATATTTACAAATTGTAGGGCAGCACCTTTTTTGGTTACAGGAAATCAGATAATTCAAGTAAATCAATGTGGAATAAAAATTAATAATGTCACAATCACAATTAAAGAAATCCACCCATACAAAAAAGAAATAATAATGGAAAAAACTAATAATTTTAAACCAATAGACCATATAAGTACAGAAATGAAATATTATGTTAAGAAATCAAATCGGCATGAAATAATTTTGTATCTTATAATTATTGTAATGATTTTTATAGCTGCCTTATACGTTTATATGCGAATTCGAGGACGTAATTCGATCAAGGAAAGGGGGAGTAACATAGTTATACAGCTAGACACACATACAAACCCAAATAGTAACAGTCAGGCAGAGCCACAGCCATAGCCAATTCAGCACATAAGCAATCTCTCGACCAACGCATCTACAGATCAAAATTTATAAACAAAAGATCGATACACACAACGCTTAAAGCCAGTCAATAAACAATTATCATACACAGCATAATTTCCCCTCTCAATAAGAGCACTTCGCGACAATGGTCACGTAGGCAGCTGCAGGAAACTAAATGTAAACAATATAATTGCGGCTTCTTGCTCACTTAGATTCTAAGATCGAGGCAGTCTTAAATTTGTCTTAAGCTCATTCGGACGC